>CAKNWT010207351.1:1471-12583 GCA_932066315.1 Andricus coriarius | reverse complement strand
GAGGCATAGATCTTCAGGTCATCCATATAAAATACATGAGTGACCTTATGCTCGCGATGGTAAGTGTCGCCACAGAGGTATCCAGAATAATTTCGTAGTGCTTTTTTGCATTACACTTCTCCCTCTATCTCTCGCACTACGAAATTCTTCTGGATACCTCTGTGGCGACACTAACCATTGCGAGTATGAGGTCACTCATGTATTTTATATGGATGACCTGAAGATCTATGCCTCTTTTAAAAGCAAACTTCAAACTGCTATAAATATCGTCAAGGAGTACACATGAGAGATTGGGATGGAATTTGGTTCCGATAAATGTGCCAAAATTCATTTGAAGAAAGGAAATATTGTTGGCGCGCATAAGGATCTTGAGCTGGTGGATATAAGTGTTATTAGACATATTAACACTGAAGAGAACTATACATACCTGGGCGTGCCTCAAAGCCGTATTCAGGACGTAACATCAGTTAAAGAGTCTCTCCGAAGCAGATACAAACATCTTCTTCGGCAGATTTGGTGGTTCACTGAACGAAGAACGAGCTTACGGCCCTTGATGTTCTAAGTACAGCTTACATCGATGCAAATGGAATAGATCCTCTCCTAAAAATGATCAGAAATCACGAGATGATTGGTAAAGGAGCGTTCCTTCACAAAGCCGCGGAGCGGGCGGCTGAGACCCTAGGCCAGAATTTTAACATCAGAAGTGAGGAAAGTGCATTACTCTAGCTAGATGCTTCACTTCTGAAAGCCGAAGTAAAGAAAACAAAAGTTGAAAAATTCCACTCGACAAGAAAATGTACGGAAATTTTCACAGGAATGTAGAAAAACAGTCCTTGTCGAAGGAGCAAACTTTTGCTTTTCTCAGAGCACCAGGTCTTAATTCAGGTACAGAAGGTTTCATTTTCGTATGCCAGGACCGTGTAATTTTCACGTTAGTATACCGTGACCGCTTTTCGTGTCAAGAAGTTCCCAGCGATAGGTGCAGAGCGTGACATGCACACGCAGAGTACCTAGAACACATACTATCTGGATGTCCCACCCATGCGGGAACAACGTACTATATCTACAGACATAATGCGGCACTAAGAGTGTTATATTACCATCTCTGTCGCTCTTACGGTGTTGGCCGCGACCCTGCCGTGCCAAACTCTCCAAGGAAGATAGAGTCAATTGTCCAAAACGAGAAGTGCCAAACTTTCTGGAACTACGATTTTCGGACAGCAGTCTCCGTTGCAAATTCGAGACCTGACATTGTTCTCCAAGATACCGAGAAACGAACCATATTCGTGATCGCATTCTCGCCTCCGGCTGACTGCAACATCACTGCCAAAGAGAAGGAAAAGGAGGAGAGGTATCTAGACCTTAAAAGGGAGTTGCAAGGGCTGTACCCAAATTATTCGGTTAAAGTAATTGTCCTTGTAATCGGTGCACTCCTAGGGGCGAAACTATCACTGGTTCGTAACCTTAAAGCCATTCCTGCATGCCAAAAATATGCCAAGGCACTTTAGAGATGGGTACAGAAAGCTGTCATCCTTAGGTCGCATCGTGTCCTCGAGACACACGAGGGTTTCGCAGGCCTGTCGTCGTAATTTCATCATGCCACCCATCTCACGGTCGTGAGACGTGGCCATAAGTGTGACTTATCGCGGTTCTACTGGGAGCAACTGCAATCTAAAAATGACACCAGGTCCCAGTAGCACCGCGGTAAATCACTCCTATGGCCACGTCTCACAACCGCTAGATGGGTGGCCGCAGGGCAAGATGAAATACGACAACAGACCGGCGAAGCCCTATTTTGTCTTGAGGACACGAAGCGACCCAAGGATGACAGCTTTCTACATCCATCTCGCAAGTGCCTTGGCATACTTTGGGCACGCGGGTATGGCTTTAAAGTTACGAGCCAGTGATAGTTTCGCCCCTAGGAGTGCACCGATTATATATATATCGTCGCCCTAGAGTTATACTACGCCATGTCCACTTTTTGAAATTTTTAAACTATTATTATTTTTAGGCTCGGTAAGGGTTAAACTATGTTTTTTAATCAATTTTCCCTAAAATTTATTTCCTCAGATGCTGCAATTATCAATTAAAGTAGTGACGTTCATTGAAACTTAGAATTATATCACGCCATTTCCTTTTTTGCACTGCTATAAGTGGAAAAATGCCAACTTCGTAGTGCATATTTTATATGGATAACCTAAGTTCAATTTGAGAAATAACAATTTTCAAAAATATATTTAACCTTAAAAGAAACCATCGGGATATTACTCAAAGGTCAATAATTTTCGCATAATTAATTTAATTCGAGGTATGCAATACAACAGATGTGTAAAATATCATTCTGTTAAACTTTTTACTTCAGAATTTCATTATAAATAGTTCATTTACAAATATTTTGTGGACATGGCGCACTATAATTCTGAGTAAAAATGAATTTTTTGAATCTCACATTACGCCATGTCCAAAACCAATTTTCCACATCATGCATTCATAATAGTATTAAAATTTCTGCTAATATTTTCTTCATAATGCATTATTTTTGACCGATAAACTTATTTCGACATTTGACAACGTTTTCGTAGAATATATTATGTTTAAACTTTGAGCCTCATTTTCTCAGTTTTACAGTTGAGGCACATGCCGTGCTATAACTTTAGGGCAACTATATATATATATATATATATATCATCCGAAGGGCCTATGATAAAGCCACCGTATCTAATCAAGACACATTCAATGCGATGGACCGGCAAAATCTCAATATTTTTGAGTGGACGAATCGACTCAAGGTCGACCTGTTGGAGTACTACGATACCAGTATGGCCCCGAAACGTAAAGGTTACATGGCGCGACTGCATGCTCTGTGGCGCGAAAAACACACAGAGTCCTCGCATTTTTCGCATCAGCGTCTGCGAAACCGTGCCGAGGAACCCTAGAAAATGGTTTATATAAGTGGAGCGCCTTCTCAAACGCAGCCAGAACGAGCTGGAGAAACATCAACATCCAGATTTCTCTGAAACCCAAAGATCTGGCAGAACGGGATGACCTGCTTCGTGGAGATTTTTCAGAAGAATCTGACCTCTGGACTATCAATTGTAGTGTGTATGATGCAGCGAGAACTGTGGCGGATGCAAACCTGATTTAAAACCTGATCGGTAGAATATTTTATTAATCTTATAATTAAATCTATAAAATAAATAAATAGAGTCGACCTCAGAATACGTATCAAATTAGGTCTGAGATTAATGCATAGCAGTTAACATTGAGTGATTAATTAGTAGCTCTTCTGCATGTTAAGGTATAAATAAAGAGGGAAAACCTGTGTATATGAGAAATAATATACACGACTTTTGAAGCTGACACGTTCTCTGGAAAGAAATTTTAAGGATTTTATGTATTTTACGGAGCTTTGACAGTGCTCGAAGGTTTCTGTCTACAAATTGGGAGAGGTTTGACAGATACTCAGGAGCTTTGTTCTGAAAAAGAGTGTAAAGCAAATTACCCATAAAGAACTGTCTTCTTTTGGCAACATTAAGCAGACCAGCCTTAAGTCGGTATGGAGTTATGTCTTCGTATTTAGGCAAATTGTAGGTAAAACGGACACAAGCATTTAACGCACGCTCGAGCATTGAATTTAAATCGTCGGTCAGGTCATCATATCCCAAACAACCGTAGTCAAAAAGGGCAAAGATTAGACTCTTAACCAAAAGTATCCAAGTGGGGGTACGTAAAGAGTCCTTATTCCTATATAGTTGTAGAATTCTGTATGTTTTCCTGGAGATGCTCTGTACATGTTCCTTCCAGGACAGGGTACGCTGCCGTCCAAACATGAAAAATAGTAACTACTACTACTAGAGAGGTTAGGGTGACGGCGGACTCATCCAAAATGTAGTTACTACTTTTCATGTTTGGACGGCTGTACGGTTATGGAAATATCCCAAATCTTTAAACACTATCGAAAAAGGGATAGTGAGATTCTTGACACAAAGGGGTGTAAATGATACCAGAGTTTCAAATGACGGAGATGAAAAAGATCCAACAACAATTCCCTGAAATTTGTCCGGGTTAAAAGTAAGTCCATTCTTCCAGGCCCAGCGGATAATGCGATCGATATACTCCTGGACTAGAACAAGTGAACTACTTAGTGAAGAAATGGGTCCCGATAAGTAAATTTTGAAATCGTCAGCACATGTGCGGTAGTTGCAACGTTGAAATTCACTTCCAAGATCAGAGGTAAACAAATTGAAGAGGAGGGATGCCGGAATGGAGCCCTGAGGAACCCCACTCTTGACCTCCCACCTGTCAGAAAGCCCACTACTACTATTAATAATTCTGTGAGACCGATTATTAAAATAGGATTTAAACCATTTGATGACAGAGTTTGACACGTTAAAAGATTTTAACTTTTGTAGGAGTAACTTATAGTTAACCATATCAAAAGCCTTCGAAAAATCAAACAGGATAACAATCGTGATCTCCTTGTTATCCATTGCTGATTTTAGATCCGTCGTTACTTTAAGGGAAACAGTAAGAGTGCTATATTTCGCCAGAAAATCTGATAGCATCGGGTCAATGGCCTTAGATATTTCGAGAAATTTGGAAAGTTGCAGGTGAACCATTTTTTCAAGTGGTTTAGACAGTGCGCATAAAATAGAAATCGGCCGGAAGTCTTTCGGAAAAGTAGGTTTAGAAATTTTGGGAGCTGGGCAAATAACAGCCTTTTTCCAGATATCTGGAAAGATGCCGACCTGTAGAGAAGCATTATAAATATGCAAAAGAATGCGAAAGATAATTGGAAGGGCAAATTTAATCATTTTTATTGATATGTCATCAATTCCATTGGCATTCCATTGTATTTCAAGTGTTTTTTCCAACAGCATTCCTGGTGTGATGTCATCGAAAAAGAAGTCAGAGTAATTAAATGTTGAATTGAGAAGGGTAGTGGAAGATGATGATCATAAGTCTGGAACGGGGAATGTAAAAAAGTCCTATTTTTAGTCACTATGTGCAATAGGGCGTATCGAAAAAAAAAGTTGTTTGCGCGAAGTTCTAATAGTAATGAAAACTTTCTTTTGGGAGTCAAAAACACTCCCCTAAAGTTTCATGAAAAAAAAATCCTTCTGTCTCTTCAAATTTGAGCAGCAACAAATTTTTATTTGAGATTTAAATTATCAATAAAAATAGTTCAAAGCAATTCGATTTATACCTATATAGCGCTAATTCCATTAAAATATTTTTTACCCTCCCTAATTGACTTTGAAGTTTCAAAAAATCAAAAAAAGTCTACTTTTTCGCTATTCTCTTAGATTCATGGTAAATTCCCCGACTATTTGACCATATAATGTGTGATATACGTTAATGAGGATGTATTTTTAATATGGTGTAACAATAATATATAAGAAATTTTGACATTAACATAATTCTTATTGACTTTGAATTACAACAAAATATTCAAAAGTGATATATTGCTCTTTATTTAACAATAAAATCAATTTTCGGTATATAAACTATCAGAAAGAAAAGTTCGAAGCAAGTCAATTTGTACCTACATAGCAAAAAATGATTCAAATATTTTTTACCTCACTTAACTGACCTTGAAATGTCAAAATATCGAAAAAATTGACTTTTTCGCTACTTTCTTAGAGTTACGGCAATTTTTTCGACTATTTGACCATGAAATGTCTCATATACGTTAAGAAGATCTTATTTTTAATATGTTACACCAATAATATATGCAGAATGTCGATACTAAAATCATTTTCATTGATTTTGGATCAAAAGAAAATATCTGAAAGTAATATATTGCTCTTTATTTGACAACAAAATCAATTTTCGGTGTCTAAATAAGCTAAAAATGTTTTCGAGTATACTTAGATTTACACTTTTACAGTGAGGAGGTAATTTAAATCATTGTTATCCGACCAGAACAACGTAGAGGATTAAAAAAAAAACAGAATTACATTTTTTCGCTATTTTCTTAAAGTTATATGACTTGTCAACCATGTGACCATCATACGAGTATTATATATTTCTTAATATATATTCTGGATAAAATGAAGTAAAAAAATAGTCGGAACATATATTGGCTAGTTATAATGTCATTAAATTATCAAAGTATTACCAATAACCTATTTTTATGTTGATTTGTGACATTGGTTTTAATTTATTCGTCCTATTTTAATTTCGAAACAAAATCATTTTTCGTTTCAAAAATGGCAAAGCTTTCCCGACTTTCGAATCTTGATCGGATGATTCCATCTCTAACGTCAGAGGAGTAAGCTTGCCGAGATGTGGATGTGACTTCTTTCACACACCTTTCCACTGCTTGAAATGAGATGAGTTATGTCCTTCGTTGTGAATTCGGTGAGATTTTCAATTGACATCGATCTATTTAATGGCGGTTCCGAAATTTTGCACTTCTCTCGGTAGATAAGTTCCGTGTAGTCTTTTGCGACAAAATTCAACGAAGGAACCTGGATTTTCCTTAATTTTGATTTCCCAGTTGATTGTCTCGCAGAAATCATCCGAGACACTGCGAGCTTGCGGATTTTCTGCCTTTCATCAAATAGCAGAGCAAAAAAAAATTTTGTGGGTGAGAAAAGTAGGCATTATTTTGTATTACTTTTTGGATACATTCAGCGAGATCTTCCTTCAGGTACACACTCAAAGAAATGCTTTCCCAGAGATGTTTCGGTAATAGATGGTTGACAATTAATTTCAAAACACATGGGGACATATACTCTCATGATGAATTGAACTAAAACTCTTAAATCAAATGATGGATTCTCTGTCCCAATGTGAGTTTGAAGAGTTCTACTCATCCTAGTCAACAATCTGGCGTTCAATTATTTCTCTGGACTTTTTCGAGCAAGATCTTCAGAACACTCTCCTTCTTTGATACTCGTATGACGGTCACATGGTTGACAAGTCATATAACTTTAAGAAAATATCAAAAAAATGTAATTCTGTTTTTTTTTTAAATCCTCTACGTTATTCTGGCCGGATAAAAATTATTTAAATTACCTCCTCACTATAGAAGTGTAAATGTAGGTACACCCGAAAACATTTTTAGCTTATTTAGACACCGAAAATTAATTTTGTTGTCAAATAAAGAGCAATATATCACTTTCAGATATTTTCTTTTGATCCAAAATCAATGAAAATGATTTTAGTATCGACATTCTGCATATATTATTGGTGTAACATATTAAAAATAAATTCTTGTTACGTATATAAGACATTTCATGGTCAAATAGTCGAAAAAATTGCCGTAACTCTAAGAAAGTAGCGAAAAAGTCAATTTTTTCGATATTTTGACATTTCACGGTCACTTAAGTGAGGTAAAAAATATTTGAATCATTTTTTGCTATGTAGGTACAAATCGACTTGCTTCGAACTTTTCTTTCTGATAATTTATCTACGGAAAATTGATTTTATTGTCAAATAAAGAGCAATATATCATTTTTAAATATGTTGTTGTGATTCAAAGTCAATAAAAATTATTTTAATGTTAAAATTTCTTATATATTATTGTTACACCATATTGGAAATACATTCTCATTAATGTATATCACACATTATATGGTAAAATAGTCGAGAAATTTACCATGAATCTAAGAAAATAGCGAAAAAGTAGACTTTTTTCGATTTTTTGAAACTTCAAAGTCAATTAGGGAGCGTAAAATATATTTTAATGGAATTAGCCCTATACAGATATAAATCGACTTGCTTTAAACTATTTTTATTGATAATTTAAATCTCAACAAAACATTTTTTTCTGTTCAAATTTGAAAAAGTGCTTCGTTTCTTGTGATTTTTAGCTATATTTACGATGCGGAGACAGAAGGATTTTTTTTTATGAAACTTTAGGGGAGTGTTTTTGACTCCCAAAAGAAAGTTTTCATTGCTATTAAACTTCGCGCAAACAACTTTTTTTTCGACAAGCCCTAATGTGCAATCTTGTTATACTTGTAATAATTGAACGCATTTCTAATCTTAGTTTGAACTAGTTTCCTGAGTTTACGAAATTGAGCTAGTGTTATACTGCTTTTTGTTCTTTTTGTAAGTCGGCGCTTGCCATCACGTTCTCTCATCAGATCGTGTAGCGGAGAAAATTTGTTGAATGTGGAGAATAAGTAATTAGTCAGACCGTCGATTTTATTATTTATATCTGTATCTAGTCATATTTTTTCCCAATCACACGTCATTAGATGCTCGTGGAATGCATATTCATCAATTTGAGGTGATTCCGCACCAGTCTTTTGGTTGGGTTTAAATTTAAATTGTAGGAAAATGTAAAGGTAATGTTAATCAAGTGGTGGTTCGAGGGAAAAGTGATAGCATATTGTTCGTAGGAAACAACCTTATCAATATCGTCTACAATGGGAGATGTGTGTTAGAAGGTTTTGTGAGTGCAAGATTGTATGTTGAAAGAAATATAAGTGCAGAGGTGTGTGATATGTTGGGAGCTTGATACGTTTTTTTTGTAGGCTGAGACGTTAGTTAGTTTGAGGTTAGGAGCAAGGTGGGGAGACCGGTTCAGCCGAGTAGGCGCCAAGGCAGGATAGGGAGATAGATGCACGGAAGAACGTACGGTTGCAGGGTGAGGTAGCGCCGTGGCGACAGAATTTACGCAAGTTACGTAGGGCGATATGGACAGAGGTTACTTCGAATCGGTTTGACTGGTAACAGGGTGAGATTCAGGGCGGAGAATTTAGGTTCATTCAAGCGATTCATGAATAGGCAGAGTGATATGGCGGAGAGAAGAAGCAGTGAAGATAAGGTACAAGTAGAATCCACCCTAAAAGATCCGAAAATGATGGAGGCGTAGATAGATGAAAAGGGATGAGGTTAGAAATAACAGATTCAAAATGCAAAAAGGAAGATTAAAAAAGGCAGAGCAATGGGAGGTATGGTGCTGGAAGTAAGGAAGATTGTATAACAGTGAAGGATGAGAATGAGATGGAAGAAAGAAAAAAAATAATTAATACTAGAAGAGGTTAAGATGGGAGGAGAGAGGTGGAAGATAGTGGGGTTGTATATGAACAGTGATATGCAGGAGAAACCAGAGGAGATGGAAGAACTCATGGAAGAAAATAAAGAAGAGATTAGGTTTATAATAGGGGAAGGGAAAGAAATTGTTTAAGAGCTTGGAGGATATGGCATGTTTTATCTCAAACGAAAATATATAGGGGGGCAAGGGACGGGAATATACATACCCAGGAGGAGCAAAGGGAACGCAAAAAAAAAAGGAACCAGAAGTAAAAAGAGCAAGAAGAGGGTATTGATCAATGGAAGGAAAAGAACAATTTCAGGAAAAGATCATGAATATAAAAATATAATATCAAGAGAAGTTAGTGAAGCAGGGAATAAAAATGGATAGGATGAGGAATTTAAAGAGAAGAAGATCAGAAAAGAATGAAGAAAATGAAGGAAAGGGGAAAGTAGTGGAGGAATGGAGTAAGCTATGAAGAATTAGAGGGAAAGGACAGAAAAAGACAATTAACAGACAGATTTGGGATGATTGAGGAATCAAAATATAATAAATGGTATAGGATGATAAAAAATCCAGGAGTACCAAAGTATTTATAAACGGGATGGGAAGAGAGAATATGGAACAGAATAGCAAGATTTAGTTTGGGAAGCGAGGGTCGGAAGGGATGTATTGGGAAAAGAAAGGAAACAATAAGTGCAGAATATGTGAATGGGAGGAGGAAGCATGGGAGCATGTATGGGAAGGATGTGAGAGAGAAATGGAAGATAAAGGAAGCTGGCAAGAGAATGTGGTAAAGATTCTAGGGGAGGATCGAATTGAGTGAGGAGTGGATGAAAGAGTTGGAGGGGGCAGGAACGTCGAATGAGAAAGAATCACAAAATAGATGTGGAAAAATGGCAAAATTAAAGTAGAAGAGATGTGAAAGTGAAAGAAAAAGGAAACGAAAGTCGCTTTGATTAGAACCGTAAGGATCTATAAGTAATGCTCATATAATAGTACAAGTAGGTCAAGATACCGACGCGCTCTCACTCACTCGCTATCGCTCGCTTTCTCGCTTTCGATCACTCAATCACTCGTTCAGCGGTAAAATCGAGCTATCTTTAATATAGAAGGAAGAATCTAGATATAAGAATTAATGTAAATGATTGTAAATAGTAAGAATAATATAATATAAAATATGTAGGTGGTTTTTTTATCAGTCATAAGCTCGAAAAGTATAAAGGCTGGAATTTAGCTTCCAGCCTGAAGAAGACCTTTATTTATTCGTCAGCTTTCTGTCCAAAAGCCCTGTTGCTATACACTTTCACCCGACCTCTCTTCCTCTCTTTCCTTATGACACCTTGGCCTTTTTCTGTCACTCGCTTCCGTGCAAGTTTTTCACGCTGACGAAAAACTTGCATGAATCCTGTCTACAGTCAACAACGTGACCGGGCGTAGGAACCGGTTCCGCTTCCCCACCTATTTCCTGCCGATGAACTTCGATACGCTCGTTTCGAAATGCTCTCTTTTAATTATCTCCTCTCTTCTGTCCCCTCATCCAGTCACTCTCTCAACCTTGCTAGCTATACTCTCGTTTTTCCTGCCAAGGAACTTCGATACGTTGGTTTCGAAATGCTCTCTTTCAACTCTCACCTTTCTTCTATTCCCTCATCCGATTACTCCCTCAACCTTGTTAGCTAGACTCTGGGTTTTCCTGCCAACGAACTTCGGTACACCGTTTTCGAATCTCTCTCTTTCAACTATCTTCTATCCCAGCTTTCGTTTGTTTTCTCTTCTCGCTCTCTCACGCTTCCCCACTCTTTTTCTCTCACTCTCTCCCGTTCTTCTACGATCTCATTACCGTATGTATTGGGACATATTATTCTGTTTCTTTATAAACTGTTTAAGTCATTTTCGCGTCCCTTTAAAAATCCTTCCGTGTGCAGGTCT
This sequence comes from Andricus coriarius, assembly GCA_932066315.1. NCBI lineage: Eukaryota > Metazoa > Arthropoda > Insecta > Hymenoptera > Cynipidae > Andricus > Andricus coriarius. The sequence goes on along the minus strand of CAKNWT010207351.1, from coordinate 1,659 downwards.
AAGTCGAGATTAGGATTAACTGGTTAGCTGAAGGAGCTGGAAACAAACACACTTCACTTTTTATAAACATTTACATTAAATCTCCCGTTAATGGATTGACCATAAGTCTAAATTAAATTGAAAATCAATCGTGTTTTTATTAATTCATTATAACTGCAACGTCTCATTACACTTAAGATAGTTTAGGG
>CAKNWT010207344.1:1990-19378 GCA_932066315.1 Andricus coriarius | reverse complement strand
TATTAGTTATACTGAAGGAAATGGTTGGCTGACCAAACCAATGAATTGGCTTAATTTACCTCAGTCGCTCGTTCTAGTCACAAAGGTATGTTGTGGTCATACGGATCGATCAGTTTTTGGTTTACCGGACCACTGACCCATAAACTAAACTAAACACAATTACTCCCGACCCCTGTCGATTGTAATATTATCTATTAGCTACAGAATACTTTCTCGCTTGTTGAAATTAAGGAGACCTATCCTCGAAAAAGTATTTCCTTCTCATTAAAAATATGTATCCATTAAAAAGTGGCGATTACCCAGGTGTCGATAAAGACTGTGAGTTCTGGAAATGGTGGGCGGAGTAATCAGGGCGTATATATGATTTCGGATCGGAGCCAAGAACATTTCAAAGATCCCTCTCGGATCTAACCAGGTATGCAGGCAGCGGGTTGAAAATAAGCAGCGACACGCCATCGACATAGCATCGCATAGCCGAGGGAACCTCGCATTTGACTTTTTTGCCAGCTGGCAGCCTGTTATAGCAGCAGATGATCTCCGACCAGAGTCTTCGCTCTTCTTTCTCACTTGCACAGCATCTTCCTGTCCATCCCGCTAGAGCGCTCTCTCTTTCTCTCTCACCTCTCCTCTCACAGCCCTCAGACTCGCAATCTCCTCTCCGCCTACCTTTTATTTCGACTCCTTATTCTTTTCTTCCCCCTTCCTCACCCCCTCAACCCCTCTCCCACAACCCCTCCCGCCCTCTTTCTCCAGCGAATGTAGCTCGGGGGTGGGGAAGTCCATCCTCTGGAAGAACAGTCTTTCTCTCCATCGTGATCGTAAAAACGCGCCAGTTTCGTGCCCTTCGAGGGATAATATCGTCGTGCATAGGCATGTAAGTATCGGGAGTGGGAGAGGCAAAAAGACCTTGTTATTGTGCCGAGGCAACAATGCGTCCTAAGCATCGCGCCATACCAAAGTCAAAGAAAATCTGCTTCTCGATCGGCGAAAAAAAATCAATATTTGCTAGAATATAGTCAACTTTATTGAAAGCAGAAAAGAATATTTCATCCAATTATATCCAATTATACGACGGGTCTTTTACTGCGATTGTTTGAGAATCTCTTTCTTATAATTTTTGTTGAAAAACTTCCTTAAAAGTATGTTAAAAAATTGTAAGCAATGATTATAAAATTAGATTGAGAACGGGTTCAAGTTTACAAGTGTGATTAATTTAAACTAGGATATACTCAAAACTCGTATAATTATTCTTGCAATACTCTAAATATATAATTAAATATTTGTTGTTTAAAAATGAAACAATTTTAAATTCAAGGACTTAAAATTAGAATCGTGTTCCAATTTTATTAATTTTCAAGGAAGAAATGTTTAAATACTTTTAGATAAACAAAACTTCAAATTTAAAGTGTTCAAGATTCAATTACTAGAACAGGATCCTTACAAATTAAAAAAACTTTAATTTCTCAAGAAAATATTCTAAACTAAATTTCACTCAGAAGCACTGACGTACTTTTAAAGATTCCAAAGTGTGAAAAGATAATCAATAAAAAATTGGAAGAATTGAAATTGTAAGTATTGATTTGAATTGAATTGAAGCAAAACTGAGAAACTGCTATGCAAAAGTCACTAGGAATCAGTGAAAAAATACTTAAATTCCAGTCATTATTCGCTGATTCCCAATGGATGAAGCAAATTGGTTAAAAACGATAGTGTTTTCATTTCGAATTTTAATAATGCCATAACTCAGAAATCCTTTCCTGCTTATATAAACGTTTAGTAAATTAATTTGTATGCATTATCTGGCTTCTACGGTACCACAATTCTCAGTGTATTTAATTCTTACATAAATATTAAAGATGAAGTAGGAAACATTATCTTTATATCTTTTGCATAGAAAATAAAAAAGCAAACGATATTTTATTGACTGAAAAGAAGAGTAAGACATGTGAAGATCCTGAGTCCCCACCCTGAATTTCACAGGGCAAAGACAAACAGAGCATCGATAAGGTTGATCTCGCATCGATGGACAGCACTGTCCACATATATTATCTCGATCCCTCGACGACAGGGACGTCGCATCGACAGGAACCGGGCATGAGATCGATGGTAGATTTCGAAAAGTACTTGTCGTTCGCATTGACGTCGCCACCCCCTACCCCTCAACCCCCCTCTCGCAAGGTGAATCGGCGACAATTACTGGACGCCTGAAAGATTTATAGGAAAGTAAGCGGGCGAGATAAAGCGAAAGAGAAAGCGATTCGAGAATAAAGATAGGCTAACCAAAAGAGCAAAAGATAAAAAATAGCAACGAAGAGAAGAATGAAGACAGGGAGTAGAGGGGTGAGCAGAAAGACAAGCGGGCACAGAAGTTTCGAAGAGTCAAAGGGGGGCGTCCGTGAATAAATTAGAATTCGAATGTACTCGGTGATGTATAATGTAATGGATATCCCGAGGCCCAGAGCGACGAGCCGAAGACCCGGGCCAGCTTGATTAATTATTTCGGTTCCAGCTTGAAACTAGCCATCCTGGACCGGTCTCTTCTCGGAAGAGACGAAATCTCGATATTTGACGCTACTCTCTCGTCACTGTCGTTCTTTCTGGAATTCTTCTCTAATTAGGAAATTATTCTTATTTATCTCTTTTCAGAAATACAATTTCAATTCTCCATTCCACAAAGTATGTATACTACTTGAGTGATATTTTCTCGAGCATTTTTAACTCTCTTTGAATATCTTCTCAGAGAGTATTATTCTCCTGGAGCCTAGAGCAGGCCAGAGAATTTATCTGTGCCCAGGTATTCGGAACGAATGGCCTCTTAGACTCTACTCAGGAAGAGGAATGACGATTATTTGGAAAGCGATTGAATCGCGATTCTCGTAAAGATAGATTTCCTGGTCAGGCATATACACATGGTGAACGTTCGTTCCGAGGCGCTGATCTACCTTAAGACCAGGCGACTCGTGAACGACGAAGTCTGACGTTTACGTTCCGACTGAACAATAATAATTTATTTTCTTCAAAGCACTGAACGATTACGGAAATGAAACTTTTACTTCGACCTCTTACCGAGCTCTATTTCAAACCCCAGAATAAATTTAACGATTTTGTTATCGTCGAGCAGAGAATATTTTAAGGTGGTGCTAAACTGATCATGCGAAATTGATCATTCAATACTAGAAAGCAACGCAAGTACTAAATTTTTTGTCTTTCTGAAGAAAGCGGTATTAAATAGCAATTAATTCTCAAATTGTCAGGACAGGTGCAAAAAGAGGATCAACTTCTTTGGTTTTTGGGACATCAAGATGAATTGAAACGTTGATGTTCTCAAGTGCTGGAATACCTGAAATCTATGGTCACGAAAAAGTAATGTGCAGCTCTTTATGTCAGCGTGCGGAGACCGTTCCTAAACGAGTCGAGGGATCGGTAAATCGTGGAAGGACGTATATCTCAGAGGAAAAAAGAAAAGGTGCGAGGACTCTGGTCCGACATCGTCAAGGAGATATCCTAACCCGATCGATGTGCCATAAATATCAGGACCCTCTTTTCGCTACGAGCTCCGGCCCTTCGCGCGCTGGAATCAGAGAAGAATCGAGGCAGAGAAACGTGATAGAAGAGAAAGAAAAAGGATAGAGAAGAAAAAACAGCCTTCGAGAGAGATTCTTGTTTGCATGTACGACAGAAATCTCCGATTTTTATCTGAACTCTCGGGCGAGTCGGGGATCGGTAACGAGAGGATTCGTAACCCCGTCAACGCTCCATCAGTCTTGCCATATGTTAGCATCACAAAATAGTACTCCTTGATAAAAAAGAGTACTATCAAATTTTTAATTCTTATTGAAACTAGGCGGGAAGTGACACTTCTCGCAATTTTTTCCCCTAAAATTTAATTAAAATCTAATCTTTAAAGTACTTTTCTCAAAGATGTTTATATATATATATTGTGACAAGAGTAGCAAACTTGGTTTACTGGGGTGCTTCAGGGTCAATTCTAGAGACAGTAAGCCTTTAGACGAGCAAAGGCACCTGTGTCCCCGATTCAACCCCAGCCAAATAGAGGGATAGATCGATGTTAGAATTCTCTCTCGTTATCTCTCATTCCCTTCTACCTCTCGCTTTCTCTCTTTGTCATATCGCTCTGCGCATCTCTGTGATGCTTTCTCACGGCAGACAATGCATCGAAAACATGCACTTGTCGCATCGCAAGTTGCAGATCACACAAAAACAACTTAGACCTCCATGAAGAAAATCTGATCGGTAAAAAGCTGAATTCAAACGTGACTTCCACTTTCTCTAAAAATACGGATTTCTCAACAACTTACTACGTAGCGGAAAGAATTAAGTGAGCTCTTGAAACATCATAATACTCTAAAGAGGCCATGATTAAGGCAATTTGTTTGAATAAAGCGCGTGTTTCTGAAATGAAGAGAAAAAGCGAGATCAAGTCCTCTCGTATATTCTGTTTGGGGACGGCTTTTAAGTAACATCCACGCGGATATAAAAAAGGCGACAGACCCCGACAGTTTTTCTTGTCGTCGGTGAGGGGCTCGTAAACAAAAAAGAATCCGGAAAGAAAGGAAGAAGAGAGCCGGGAGGCGCAACTCGTTAAGCGCTTTAAAATCGCAGGGGAGCGTCTCTTCGGGACGACGGATTAACGCGTTATGCGCCCGTTAGAGGACCTTAACGTGCCTTAACGTCACTTAAATTCATGAGGAGTCACACCACTCTTGCATGATATTAAAATCCACGCTCCTTCTATTTGATTCTATTACTTTCTTTTCCTTTTTATTAAGAGTTAAGAATATTACTGTGCTAATTTTAAACATTAATCGGCACTCTTATAGGATCAAAGGATTCGGGTCATATAGTGTCCTGGAAATCGCCGAGTTCATATTTATTATATGTCATCTACCGGAATTTGATTGGCACTTTGCCATGACCATCACGAACTTGGCACAGTTCGATCGCGTTGAACGTTTCCACATATCACATTTGCTCACCCATTTCCCTTTCTTCTCCAACTATAAAAGGACTTCGTATTTTTGGCATCGAGTAAGGTTTAAACAAAAAAACTTTGAGGGATATAAGAATTTTAAAAAAGTCTACAAGATTATTCCATTACTTTAAATGCTCTAATTATATTTTTATTGCTTTTTTCAGAAAATAGAGAAGTTTTTTCGCAGGACGTTTCCACTTTAGCCCGCAGTTTTCCAAGCTCGGGATAAACTGGGATAAATGTCCCGGAAATATAGTGGCCCCACACTGTCAGCGACCGGAAATGGAAGCTTGCGGTCGGATGCGGATATGTACCGCCGATATTTCGTTTTGCTCGGCGAATTTTTTCTTCTCGGCCGCGTTTTCTTGCCCTCATAACAGTTCTTGATATCCGGAGGGTCGCCTCCATGCGGTCGTGGCCAGATTCAGCGATTCAACTCGCAACGGTGACTTCCGACCCACCAAAAAATTTCTTCAGTCCGTGAAAAATGATTTATTCCCTAACAGAAAAAATCCCTCTATATCATAATTAAATTTACTTTTAAATATACCAGGACCTCATCCTTTATTTCGAATGTATACCAACACACATTTTTTTACCTCTTTAATTTGTCTTGACCAAATTTTATTTCCTGTAAAACATCGCATAAATAATAAACTCTGTTCTCATCTAACGTAGCTTGCGTTGCGATAACCACCTACATCTCGCATCTTTACGAGCGGAGATAATGGCGAGTACAGGGCTGTAGGACGAATTAAAATCTTCAGAGAGAGGATGCCGCGGAGCACAGCTGGTAAAGGTAATTGCGCCACGTGACTGTTGGTATACGTTATACGGTAACCCACCCCTCCTAAAACGAGTTCCTCACCCCTAAGCCCCTGCCCCACACCCAATGCCGGGTTCTACTCGGTTCCCACCCCCGAGAAACGAGCAACGAGCAATTTCATTACTGCTTAACGCCTGTCATAAATCTCCGCTCCCACTCCTCCCACGACCCTTGCGTACCCACCCCCGCACCACTTTCTCCCTCCCCCACAGCCCTCTTTTCATGCTCTCGCGAAACTGTGGTCCTAACCTCCTCAACGGACACTCTTGCATTTTACCTTCTTACTTTCTTTTTGGCTTTAGTGTTTATTTTCGCAAAAAAGGGAAAGCATTTCAAATAAAGTGAGAATGACTTCAGGTTTTAGCACCACTCCACTTGCTTAAATTCTTTCTATTATCTACTTTTTATTCCCTATCGTTTTTTCATTGAATACGGCTCCGTTCCTCTTGCTTTTATTTCTTTCTTATGAACCAGAGAATCTTCGGTTGGATATTTATTTTTGTTTCCTTTTTATCTGACCGCCGGCAACGCCGCGAGGCGGCGGCGCTCGCAAGAAAGAAATAACCCTAACCTCGATGAACGGGTTTCGCACGCAGATCGGAATGTAGATGGCGTTGTCGAAGGGCGCCAACGGTCGGTTTTCGAAGATCCGCAAGGCGTTGATGAGTTCGGCGCGATCCATGAATGTTTTCTATGGCAAAACGTGCAGTCCCTCATTCTCACCACAAGCGAGAGCGGAATGTCGCTAGGGCCTATCACTATGCTGTAGCAAAAAAGTTCGCCGTGTCTGTTCCTATAATGATTTGACGATGGAGAACCTTACGTTTCAAATTTTATTTCTTTGATTGAATTGAATCACACGAGGTTAATCCAATCAATTTCTTCAATGTAATTGAATACATTAAGCAATTGCAGTGAAAATTTCATATTTAAATCTGGACATATTTAAAGTTTGCAATAAATATTGAATTTAACGAGTTGATTGAAGTCTTGATAGCAGAATGAGAACAACATTGAACCAAACCACGAAAGCTGCCAGCAAAATTCTGATGTCAGAACACACCTGTAATCTGACACGGTGTAGAATATAATACAGTCAACGAGAGCACTGGATTGGTTTACATGGCCCCTTGAAGTCGGCCGTGTTCGATATTGCTCCTTTAGCTACATTGTATGGAATTTTATGTCCAGTTACCGCAACGGAATATAAAAATGATCATATGCAGAATCAACCAAATATAATATTATTTTTAATTTAATTGATATCACACAGATTGCAATGTCCTTATAATTCATTCTTTTTAATTTATGAAGCCGGATAGGCAGTAGCAGATATCCAGGACGTTTATAGTTAAAAATTTCTGCTAGAGATAGATGCTGACAATTACCTATAAGCAGAGAATTCGAGGGCTTAAGTCTCTGCTAGAAACTTCTTGAATGATGTTAACTTCAATGATCTTCAGTGAACTGTAAATTTCTGTAACTAAAATTTTCAACTGAAAGCAGCCTAGATCATCTGCAATGATGAAAAGAAAAATTATATCTCTCTATATAATAAAAAGATCTAGCAGTCGCTGTGACTGGAAATGAGAACTTCCCTAGCTATCAGTCCAACCTCCCCAAGTGCACGCCAAATTTTCCTGACTACCTTTTAACCTTCCTTCTGCTCAAACAAAACTAGCCAAAAACATTAACCCAAGTTACTGTGCATCATGTTATTGGGAAAGGCATACCCCTAGATGAATACTAATAATATCTAGGAAAAAAAGAATTCTCAAAACTCATTAAAACTTAGCTTTGAATGAACATGTTACCAAACTAAAAGTACAAAGATCTAAAAATTCAGAGCTCTCCAAAAATACTCTTCCGTATTCAAGAATTATCACTGATGTGTCCAAATCAGGTAACTCGTTTGCATAATTAATGCATATTCACGTCGGCAGCAATCTGGGAATCCATGATGACGGGAGATCGAAGTCAGTCGTTAAATTTAATGTAGGCGTAAACTTGGATATAAATCACAAGATGCGACTATTAAAGTCAAATTAAATTTTCATTGATCTCTAATTGCCTTACTTCCAACTGCTATTTCATCAAGCCATTATTGAGACAATTATGGACTTTTTATTCAAGAAAAATGAATCTGTTATTGATATTTAAGCGGTATAAAAATGTACTCCGATGTGAACAAGTATAGGTAAAGGCAAGTTGCTTCGAAAATCCTTCGAGATTTGCCATTAAATCGTTTAAATCGTAAGAGGCATAATCGAGGGTGTCGTTTCGACTCGTCTTACTGCCAACTTTTTTCGGAATATCCCATTCGGAACGAAAAGTACGCATTTTGCTGCGTAACTATGCAAGTAAGTACTATGTCTCACGCCTTTAAGGACCTCGTAAAAGGATTCATTGATGTGGGCGCGTTACAAGTGCGAGACCTCCGCTTTCAGACCACCCCATTCGTGAAAAGATAGACCAATGAAATTTATTTTCATGGCTCAATGCTGCTTTCCCTTCCAGAATACTCCTAGTGATTTTATCAGAAGTTGATTCTATCATAATATACGATTGCAGCAAAATATGATTTTCTCTCTATCTATGCTATAAAATTATCACGCACAATATTGTATTAACTATACTTCCCTAAGCAAAAACATTTACCAAAATATTCTATGCCATTTTTTTTGCAAAATACAACATAATACTGTACGAAATATGACCTTCCTGACTACTCCTATCTTGAGGTGCCGCCCTAAAAAATTGTAGTATAAAAAATATCTCTTCGAAAAGATGAGCGTTCTTGGTTAGCATTTAGAGGTCGCTATTCAAATTTGAAACTTCCCAGTTCTGTGAGATATAATTTGTTAACTTTTTCAGAGTTTATTATGTTCCTCAAAAGGTTGCAGAAGTCATGTGAAGGACGTCGGATGTCCATTACATTCGCACCCGGTATATTGGGTGTTTTTCATAGGGGGCGGGATTGCTTATATAGAGATTGCCGCCCGTGATATAAGATCCGGTGGATCCCGTAGGAAATCCCGGGAACGGATCTATCTTACCCCGAGGGATAGCCACGGGGAAGTGGGCCGGGGTTCACCTGTCAGCCTGAATTAAAGGATGGTTGGGTCGTCTTCGTGAAAGAGCTAGAGAGGGAAAAGCGACGAGAGCAAGAGAGACACAGGACCAGAGATACTCTGTTCTCGCAATTGAAGTGTCTTGTGGGTGGGTCCCCCAACGTAGGAGCGAACCAAGTCACCCGAGGGCCGTTTCTCAAGGACATGGACCGTTTTTGGCGACCGAGCGCGACACACATGGAATTCTCAACGAGCACAATTCCTTTCCACGTAAGTGCAGAAATAAAATTGTGGAAAAGTGGCGATTCGTAGCAAAGTACGGGGCCATTGGGATACCGCCTCTAGCTTTGCGTGGTCCAAATGGAATGAAAGCTAAATACCTTATGTTCGGATGAAAGACTCAATACCTTGCTCTCGTATTGGAGATAAAATATTATTAGCTTGAATTTTCGTTAAGTAAATGACGAGCTTCTAGAAAAGGTGAGTTGGGGTTAACGAGAGCGATGGATATCCAATCGAATGAGCAAAAGTCTCACGGGAGATCGTGAGTAAAACCCGATCTCACGCCTCGATCTAAAAATTTCTCAAGGCGAGATCAAGCGATCGAGAATAGCAACGTCAAGTAGCATTAATCGTAATATCGTTGTGAGATAAACGTACTTTAGAGATAATAATCGTCTTCCTAGCAAGGTTAGTTGAAAAAAAATCTAGAGAATGTTTATATAAAGTCTAATTGAATAAAAAATGATGATTCGCGTCGCTAATCTTAGATGCGTGTCAAGATAGGAACTACACTACGATTAATGGGAATGTCTAATTAATTTGCTTTTTTCAGAATTAAGTATTAGAGTTATTAGAAGTAAGCAATAGCAAGAAAACAGTAGGTAGAATGAGAAATTTATCTCTAGACCGGGTTGATGGTAAAGGGAAGCCAGAGGCGACACGGCTATTCCCGGCGGCGTGACGAGGATCACCTCTAATCGCCGGTAATGGCGATTGAGAGCGGCCACTCGATCCGATATCCGGACACGCCGATCGAAGATACGACACGCGTGGCGAATCGGCGAGGTACGTTCGCCTTCTCGCTTCGTTAACCGACCAATCACGACCATATACCCAAATGACGGGCGGTAAGTACCGCAAAAATCGCACTCGCGCCACTTATGTTCCTAAACTCCTCCACCTCTTTTCCCTCGTAAGTCATCCAGGACGAGCGAACGAAGAAAAAGAAAAAGGAAAAAGATATAAAAGGGAGGTCAAAAGGTGGAGGGAGAGAGGCTGGAAAAAACTAATGACATCATGAGCATATGGTGCGGCTTTCGCTCGGGAAGTCGCAGATGTCGACGATTTCATAATTTATGTCCGGCGTACATATCTATATAGCCAGATACTCCATGCCATTATACACATCTAATATACCTACAATAAATTAACGCAACGTACTTTTAGAATTAATTAATTTCTCATCAATCCCGAGACATGATCCCAAATTATAAAAATTTAATACTCGACAGCACCTCACTATCTTGTTTGTGTATTAATTTAGAGCAGCTCGATCGGATGTTAATAATTCTTTACTCGCCCGATAAGCTCCGTTAATTTTCTTCTTATTTTGTATTTGCGCCACTTTTTTTCATATTTTTTAAAGGAGCTTAATTAACGACAGTGCTACCTCTGCAGTTCAGACCGTAAATCCAATTCCATATTTAAAAACAATCGGCATAAGCTGCCGCCACCATCGATGTCGGTGAGGCTTGTTATCGGCGCTTTAAAACGGATAAATTTAATTAAAATGCCGTAGCCGGTTTTAATTTCGCGATGCATAATCACAACGTGCAGACTACAGCAAGATTGCAATTATGATGCTGCAAGTGATTATATTCGCGCATCCTTCGATTTTTTTTTAATTGAAAGGGAATTCGAATTCGAATTATAATTTCGTCAATTCTTTCAACACCCTATCAATAGCATCATCCCATTTGAAAAACTGTAGCATTAATTATTCCTGATTCTCCGACTCTCACACTAACGAGATAAAGTGCACTTTCATATATTTTCGATAATTTCCAAGTACTGTTTCTGTGTACTTAACGACGGTCCGCTCAAAGATACCCCAACATTCCCAGGAGGATTCAGGGCAGATTATCTCTCGCGAATTCACTTAGCGGTGATGGGGAAGGTGTGGGCCGATAAGAAGGTAAGATCTTCCTTAATTTCGTAAAGTGAATCAACCGATAGGTCGCGGCACGTGTCGTAAATCGGCCAAAGAATTACGCCGATAAAGAAAAATTCTTTCGTATGACGCACAGACTTGCGTGAGACTTTTACGAAAAAAGTCTCAACTCCGTATGAGCAAAATTCCCGGGCAGTTTCGCTACGTGAAATATAAATATCCGTTTAAAAAGCCATGACCGCAGGGATGGCACTCGATTTGAAACATTTAACGGCAAGAGTATAAAATATTTATCTAGCAAAACTGCTCCACGTTTCAGAGCAGACGTCTCGCCTCAGGCCAACGATCAAACGTGTGTGTTTGCGTTCGAATACTTTCTCGAAGGTGGTATCACTGTTTAAGGGGGATGCTGCCCCTCGGGAGACTATTAAATGCTCACCGGAGATTCGCCGGTCAAATAATCCCGTCCCTGCGCACTACTTATACATTAATAAATTATCCCTCTCTCTTTGATCATCCTTACCAAACCGCATATATCAATTCCTAAACCTTTATAGGATAAATAGATTTATCCAGGTATTAGAAAGAACGCTAGTCTCGAGATTATCAAGAGTAAAGAACGCTGGTCTCAACATTATCAAGAGGTCGCGATTATCTTAAATATGATAATAGATTAACTTTACTGGATTTCCACCAGTGTTAACGAAAGCACCTTGAAATGCAGTGCTATAACTTCTACCGCCTTTGCCACTTTGGAAAGCATGGAATCGCTAATGCGGAAGTTCGATAAAAAAAGGAGGTTAGTTCTAAAGTCTGCTGAAGGGAACAACCGGGAATCGCTTCATTAGTAAGCAGGTCGCCCTCTTAGAGTCGTATGCTAAGCCAACGAAGGAAATAGGAAGTGCATGGCTAACACAGTCGTGTCGCACCTCGTTGATATAGGGAGCCGAGCGCTGTAACGGGGTATCACGGGGTGGCATGCATTTCCATTCGTGGACAGCTTTAAAGTGCTAGCATTGTGTTTTCGGATATTCGTTCTCGAAAGGGAACAATTCATTATTTCATACTCGCTGCGGTGACTCTATAATTATTTGATATAACTTGCTCAAAGAATCAATCATCTTATCGAGTACATCAAATTTTTAGGCTCCCTCAAACGAGTGAGTCAGTTTTCTGGCTCTGGGTCCATGAGCGGAAATGTCAACGATTCCTCGGCGAATATTCGACTGAAGAAATTCAGGAGGATCTCTAAGAGCTCTTTCCAGGAATACGAATGAGTAACCGCGTTACCATTATCCTCAGAAAGAAGTGGGCAGCCCGTTTCTCTTAGCTGTCAGGGACCTACTTGCGCGTGTAATGTTAGCATAGTAAGAAGGTCTTGGGAAAAAGAGAAGGAATAGAGGAAGAAAAAAGTGAGGAAAAGAGGTGATGCCGCGGATGTATGTCATTACCCTTCAAATTAATCCAATTGCGAATGCAGAGTACGTTCCCCTGGAACATTAGCGCCCTTAGAACCCTTAAAGTCTAAGCCGTAATGGACGCGCGAGAATTCCGCATACATATGCAAAGACCGTCCCAGAGATTAGTTAAAGCGATTTTACGGGACTTTATCGTTTGGAAAATAGTTTCGTGGTGACCGCCTAACCCTGGTAGAGAAAGTATCGAGGATAATAACCGCTTATACTTTTTGCTACCTTATATAAAGTTCTACTGGATATTTCTAGTGAAGGAAAAATGAGAGACATGGAATCGCACTTGGAAGAATTAAGATAAAAAACAGACGGGATTATCTTCTTGCAAGAAATTCCATCCGTAAATAGAGAGCGAGATCAAAAAGATCGAAGAAACAGTAGGCGGTTGAGACAAGACGTTATTAGAGTCCTTACGTAGCAACGTTGACGTTAATGATCGTTCCGCGAACACCAATCCTATTAAGGTGTGATACCCGTGATTCCCGGTAGGCCTCTAAATTCCTAGTAGACATGTAGGCAGGGACAAGGGTTCAAAGATGAGAGAGACAGCGTACGTGGTTTTCGTCTTGGATTTTACGTCGAGTTCCTGACTGTGGGAGGAGGGAGAGCGTTCGGATATCGGTGGCACCCCATTAAGGAAAGTGCAGGACATCTAGGTGCCGTATAGCGTCCGGACATTAGATATCTACTGTGAGTGTGTTTGCCCTGTGTGAATATTGATAGTTGAATGTGTCTTTGCGTTGTGTATATAACACACTGGATCTTCACAGTATGTATGTGGAATGTGGATAGTGGTCAACGAAGTGGCATCAATACTTGATGCGACTCGCTCTAGTAACGTGTAACACAGGGGAGCCACAGTGTGTAGTGCTAGGCAGGAGTGACTCGCGGATTATATTATTCACAATACATTAAGCACTTTCACAGTGGTCGCTGGGAGATTTGGGAACGGCACCATGGGATACACAGTTACTAGTAGTGGTGGCCAGGGTGAAGTGACACCAACTCCGAGAGACCAAGCTTCCCCGCTTTATTTTGCAGGGGTGATTCGAACCGGTGGCCAGCCGGGCAGAGGTGGGGTAACACGGCTATGTAATCGATACATAGTATTCTCTATCAAGCGATCGTTTAGCACCAAAAAGATAGAGACTCGCTGTTGGAGGAGCGACTGCAAAGTGGAATTTCTACTTTGACATAGTTTTGTTGTACTTTTCTTGTTGGTTAGTTTCAAGAAATCATCGGGGTTAATGGAAATTTTTTGCCGTAGAACTCAAAAGGGATTGACGAATGAATATCGTGGTATGAAGATAAGCCAGGAGTTTCTCCAGGGACAAAAATGGCATTATGGCGAGTGACAAGTAGAGGACCAGTGAGGCTAAAGAGTGGCCGAGTTAATACCAGACTGATCTCTGTGCTCTCTTCCCTCTTCTCCCTTCTACCCCTCTTTTGTAGAGCTTGAACTGGTCGCGATTTAAACCTACGAATGCATATTCAAGATACGAATGTTTTAAATCCGGCTAGGATTACTCAACGAGGAGAAGAGCAAGGAAAATGAATAGCGAGTGAGTGACGGTGATCGGGACGAAAAACTGAAGCTTCAAGGAATCCTTTTAAAGGGACTGATCTTGAAAAAATTCTGATCGAGGTTGGAATTCCGGCATTGTTAAAAAATCATGGAAATTGTGTTATGAGATGAAAATTTCAGGCTCAGACTCTTCCTTTTTCAATATATTGACAGGCGATGGAAAGAGGATTTGAGAGGGAAAAAGTACAGGGTGCCGGCCATTGCCGCAGGGTTGAGGGATTAGAGGCGATAAATTTCGCAAAAATGGGAGCTTAAACTGTCTCGCGAGGGCGACAGTCTAATCCGAGGCTCGCGCGCCTCTTTTACGCAGAGATGGGGGTACCAGGATCGTTTCAGAAAGCGGTGTCGTTGAGCTGTGGTGGTGCACTTTTTGCAATTATCTACCACAGCTCTTAAGGACCCCTTTTCTAATCGTAAATACACTATGGACGACTTGCAGATTTTTTTCTTTAAGCAATAAATTTCCACGGATAAAGTAGGTACTTACAGAACTTTTTTCTTCTTCTAAACTGTGATTTAATCTCATGATCCTAAGGATAGATGATATACATTAGACAAGTTAAAGACGTTAAAGAAACAAATATAAATCCAGTATTCTTTAGGTGAAATGTGAGACTTAAAATTGGACAGACAAGAATGGGTGACTTCATCTTGCGGGCGTGGGAGGCTCTTCGCACGGGATTTGGCCATTCAGCGGTTCGCGCACAATGGGTCGCGCATCAACATAATTACAGTTTGCTTCGGTCTTCACTCTTCGCTAGCCAGCAGCGTAAAAGCGAAGAAGGAACGGGCGAATGAGTGAAGAGGAACCAAAGAGCAGTGGACGGGACCAAGTGTATTATATTCAAATGTGAGCGCGAGGCGGCGCCAGTGTTGTGCACGAAGGGTTGCCGTACCCGGGGGCGACCAGCGGAGGTTGAAGGTTGGAGGTTCGAGGTTGTCGACGAAGGAAAGAGAGATAGAATGAGAGACGAGAGTGAGAGAACACAGAAATGCCGCTTCGAGCAAGCTAGCGAGCCCCAGGAGAGGAAATTACGTCGTCTGGCTTGACCCCTCCGTCACCTCTGCAACGTTTCCTGGTCGGCCAGAGAGAATGAGAGAAAGAGACAAAGAAGGAGAGACACTAGGATGTTGCCTTTAACGACGATAAGAGAATAGTTTTTTCTCTCGTCATTTGTGTAGACTTTACAAAAAATTGAAGGTAGCTAAATTCGTCTTTAGAGGCTTAAAATATCAATTATATACATTGCCTTTTAATTGATTCTCTAAGTTTTTTGATCTGAATGAAGTTCTTTATACTTTGAAGATCCCAGTAGTAAGTCAAGCTTTCGTGTTTATCACCCCTTTCGAATAAAATTCGCAGTCTCCTAAAAGCAGGAGATCGGGTATAACTGTAAAAAAAACTCAGAAAGAAGTGCTAGGGTATTCGCCATTGACTTTCCCGAGCGACGGCAGTTGCCCTCGAGGATTTGTTCGTGCGGAAAAGTGCCAGTCGATGTATGCAAACGTCTCCTCGACGTCCTCTAGAGCCGATAGGGTGACAACGGGCGTGTCGTGTCGCCTTCCGGGGCGAAGTGTTCAAAGAACAAGAATTGTCGCTGTGTGGCTTTACTACGAGAGCTTCTGTTCTTAAGAAGTTGTCGAAATGTAGCTTTTGCGACAAAAGAGAACCACGAACCATAAGGACGTGACCTTAACGGTTCAAGGACACATCCTTGGGACCGGAAATGTTTGTTCCGGTAGGCCACGAGAGTACCACGTCGGGACAATAGATGTCAGCCGGTTCTTCCTCCCGCTGGTGGCGAGATAGCAGATCTAAGTGGGCCATGCCGCGCTACGGTTATAGCAGCATAAAACGTTCTCCGCACAGTTTCAGGGGCGGCGGCACACTGAGCAAGCCCCTTTATAGCCGAAAAAACTGCCACTATGATTGCCTATGCAAATTGTTTAAGATATCCAGGCAGGGCCATTTCAAGACTTGCGGTCGCGTCGAGCAGTGATTCTCAACGTGGTTTCCAAAAACATTGCTTTATTTCTTGTTAAATGCGTAAATCGACAATAGAACAAATGTTATCTTTTCTTCTAGAAAATAAATAAATAAACCCATTTCGGCTGTGTCGCCCAATAGATAGTAAAGCGAAAATAGCATACAGTATAGAACTGGCAAATGTAATTTCGTAGAACGTTTCAATTGATACAAGAAGACTACGGTGTCTTGAAGCCGGGAAAGCAGAAAATGGAAAAAAGAAAAAAAAGGAGAAAAAAAGAGAGGAAAGAGTCTAAGGCAAGTCGGAGGAAACTGCAAGCTAGACGGATATATCTCCTGAGTAAATTAAAATGGATTATATATGTCGACTCCATCTTCAATCTTTCTTCCCTCCTCCCCGGTTTGGTTTATTACTCGCCAGCCAGCGCTCTAGCCCGCCGGGTAATTGTTATTGCGCAGAAATGAATCTGCAGTTTTCTTCTCCCACGACATACAACTCAAAAGTGCAGTCCAATGTTTTTTATACTTCTAAGTCTATAATAGTATAACGGTTTCAGCCATGATCTTTTTAGTTATATAAATTGTTAATTTCTTACGAATTTTAATACACTTTCGTTTAAAATTTCAGAATCTTAGAGAGATGCAGGTGAAAAGACGAGAATTTCATTGCATTAACTTTACTCAAACGTCAAGAGAAGGTCGCTGGTAGGAACTGAGTCGACCATGATGTATATTTCCCTTCCGTCTAATTAAACTTGGGGAGGGTCGCGCAGGGTTTGACTGTCGGGTAGAGGAATTGCGAGGGTTGCTGGAGGATGGATTTCAAAATGACGACCCTGTAGACGTCCAAAGGACGAACGCTTAAGAAGATTCCAACAATTCTCAGCATTTGTGAAAGAAAATTTCATTTAACAATTCAAGGACATTTTTCATCTCAAAGAAAGAATTCACTAACACGATATAAGAATTAAGAGAACCGAAAAAGAGGAAATGCACATCCTAATTTCCGTAGTTGATCAAAATAAAACATTACATATTCTCGTGTTGTCCTAAAATTATAATGTACGCCAGCATCTCGTATCGTATGTATCCTATGTGCAACACTGAATGCGCGTAACAGGAACGAAATTTAATCAAACCGTTGTGCCAGTAGGCACGACATGGTGGTTGTCGGGCAAATATGCGCTAGGATAGGATTCCGCCTCCATCAAATTAATTTAATTTATATCTGGCTGTCCGAGGCGGCTCGGAGATGCGGTCAGGTCTACTCTCCTCTCTCTG
>CAKNWT010207336.1:358-10938 GCA_932066315.1 Andricus coriarius | reverse complement strand
AAAATATTATGCTTTATCATTTAGAATTGAAAATTACTGACATAATTATTTTTAATTTATTGAAAGTGAAATTACCTGACTTTTCTAAAAGTTGATCAATATACATGTATATCAAATTTACTATACAGCCTCTTAATTAATATTTCATAGATCGAGTTTTTAGATTTACTATACAAATGTATAGTAAATCTATATTAAAATTGCAAACATTTTTAACAGTGTAGTCTCAAAGAATTATCATGGAGAGGTATTTGAAGGCAATGCATGCAGAAAATTGTTAAGAGAAGCTGAGAAACTCTTTGATCGAGAAATTTATGCAGATGTCGGTTCATTTTCCATCACACCCTATGTCACTGCATTTAAAATAATGGATAAAATTGTTAGTTCATGTTATTCGATCAAGAGACTTGATCCGATTGCAGATAGAGAAAAGCTCATTAAAGAATTGCACAGCGCATTGTTAAGCCTAAATACAACCGAAATCCTGAAAATGCATGTCCTGATGCAGCACTTGACACAATGCCTAGAACTATTGAATACTTGAAGTTTAGGCTTATGGTCGGAACAAGCCGGAAAAGCGGCACATGGAGAGTTTCTAAAATTTTGGGAAAAACGAAAAATCAATCTTATTACAGACCCTTCATATCCGCAAATACTAAAAAATGCCATCGTCAAGTTCTCATCTCTTCATATTTGAAGTGTAGATATAAATAGTGATGATTTCTGTGAATCTAAAAAGACTTATATTTATTTTTGCGTTAGCAAGTCATAACGTATTTATGTTTATTTCTTATTGTTCAACATATTATGCCAAGAGTATTATTATTTCTGTTTGTCAATATATATTTTTATATTATCAATATGTATTTATTATTATATTTTTTTATGTAAAAAAGAATCAATAATTTTTATGAACGAAATTCATTCCTAATTTATGGTGTACTTATTGAAATATACATATATATCAATTTTTAAATAATTTGAATAAAAATCTTATTTCGAAGATATCATGAAAAAAGGAGCAGATCATATTTTGGGAGGGGGATTTTCTAGCATCTAGAGACATTACGAAGAGATCCCCGCAGCTTTTTTTAGCTACATATCAGGCAAACTTTTTTTCCGTATATAAACACCGTGTCTAATAAATAAAAACAAAAACTAAAATTGAAGGTTTAGCGTAAACATTGCCCCAGAGGAGATAAACCATATTTAGGGGAGAGTGGGGTATGGTGTCAGGCTTTGAATGAAATGTCCTTTAAAATATAATTGAAATGTGATTTTCATGTCTGTATTTTGTGGTGAGACGCTCACATTATCAGGTTTAATTATTAATTATTTGAGATTTAATTAATTATTTTGTCTTACATTTTGATCAGCATACCCCATACCACGGGGTATGGTGTCCCTCATATTACTGCCGGTTTATTTCATGAATATGAAGGTTGTAGAATAAAAAGCGTACAATATAATAATTCTTGAAAGTATAATGTAACAAAACAAAAAATACTCGAGACATGATCAACACTAAATAAATGTTTTCTTATCAATCAAAGTAAAGTGTTTCGAAAAACCTAGTTATAAGCTCTTACTCCTTGAAAATTCTATTCACCGTGTAAGTATCTGCATTTGCCTTTAACAGATATCTTGTTTACCGAAAGGTACCAAAGGCACGAAAATTCAAAACAGGCATTGATCCATAATATTCGAAATCCTATTTCTCGAGTTATTGGTAAACCCATGTAATTAGGACCAACCTAATAAATAAAGAGAATTGCTTGAAGTGTGTTTGTTATGGGAAATTATAATTAGGAATGGACAAAACTTCATAACAATAAGTTTTAGTCTTTTTAGGTTATAACCTTAAAGTTTACATGCTGATCTCTTTCAAAGGAATAAAACATGAAATCCAGCCGTTAAGTAAAGAGAATCCTTTCAAGTATATTTTAATAGAAAATTAAAATTAGGAATGTAAATACATTTATAAACTTTATAACGACAATTTTTATATTTGCAGGTTATAACCATGAATTTCACATGAGAGCCTATTTCAAATTAATTAAACGTAAACTTGGTACTAACCGTATTATTATTAAATAAAACTTCAAATCACATTTCTATTTTCATCAGCTGTATAACTTTATTATTAACAACCTCGAATTTTATTAGACAGGACATAAATAAATTTCTGAGGTTTTATACATTATCGATCAAATTACCGAACTGTTATCAAGCACTGTCACCACATCTCCACAAAATTTTGCAGACAGCATGCTCCGCATGTCATGTTTCAAGATTTTATTAATTTTAATACATTTAGAACGTTTACAAAAATAATTTATGGTACCAGAAGTTTAAAGAAATACTTCACCTATTAGAATCTGATATTTTCATGCTGTGAGTATTTCAAAATATACTGTAAGTGCTTAATTTCTGCCAAAGACTTTTCCATCTGTTTCCGTCAAAAGTGTTTTTTTCATAATAACTCTTCTGACACGTATTTTAAAGAAAATTTTCATCACCTCACTATTTTTCTAACCACAGAAAGTCAGTTTATGCAAAAAATTAATAAGGAAATCAATAAACGTGGGCGATTTTTTTAATAGACTCCATGCCCCACACGGACACCATTCCCCACTCTCCCCTACAACAAAAGCAAATAAAAAACCTTGAACCACATACTTAATTATAATCCTCATTCGTGAAACTTACTAACAAACATAATAAATTTTTCGATAGAATCTTTTTCTGGGTTATCTAGAATATTCAGCCAGGCATTCCTTATCTCACACATATTCCTACTTTCGCTTATACATGAAAACCTTACAGTTACAAAAAAATTTATATTTTACTAAAAGGTGGTACACAGGTTCTGTATTAAAACTATTCTCATGACAGTAGATACAATAACTATCACTATTCAAACTACAGGTTTTATTCTTGATCATAAGTCTAGGTATGAACATATTTATTAACCTTAATTGCGCTATAATTCTGATAAAACCGAGTGGTGTTCTTGACAGAGTTAAATATTTCTGACGTCCATCTCGGAAGGTTAATTGAGGGTAAAGTATTAGAGCAAAGGACGAGTGGGCTCTCTGTAAATCTTATAGATATAATATTTTATCGTAAACTTTTATCCACGCCGATTTATTCTTTTGTAGAGAAACAAGAGAAAGAAATTCCCAATCGCCCTCTATCCCAATTTTTTTAAATATACTTCTAACCTGGCAGTAGAGTTGCATACCGAGCGAGACGAGCGAGAAATGAACGAGAACGAGAATGATTCTCGTATTACATTCTAATTCTTGCCTCGTGTCGTCTCGGTCAAACGAGATTCTCGCAGTACGGGCGAGAACGATCGAAATGGAACTGAATCATATACAATTATTTTAATATGGGGCTTGTGAGAGAACAATTTTGTTAAAAATAATGCAAAACAGCAGGATGAATGAAGATTTATACGCAAAAATTAAAGTATTTCTTCTTGGAACCATTTCCAAAATTCCATTACGAACATCAAACCACCATTAGGTAATGTTTCAGCTTGACAAAAAATATCGCTAATGAATCTATAAGCTTTTAAGCAACGTGAAAATCACATGTTTCGAATTATGAAATCTACAGGATTTAAAAAATTATTTACTATCACAGTATCAGAGATGTTTTAAACTGAAATTGCCCTAGTTTACGTGAGAATTTCACTAAAAAATGTACAACATTATTGATATTAAATTTACCCTTAGAAATTTTGGATAAAAAAAATCTCCCATGGCCGACAATAAAACTTTTTTTGAGCTCTTACGCACCCCATTACTAAAAAAGTTTTTAAAAGTCAAATTGAAAAAATGTTTTTAAGCCAAATATTTTTTAAATTTTGATCCCTTTAGTAGCACCGTGGAAACCTATGTGACCATTATTAAGGATTGTTTGTGTTTTTAAATTTAAATTGAAGGCGCAAAACCTCTGAAATGACAGACACTGGATTAGAAAGATAAACATTATTTTTAACAGATATATAATCATTTATTAATTATTATAATTTCTATACATAATTAAAAAGTTTTAAAGTATAAATCACATTTTCTCCCGAATTCGACGTTCAATTATAGATGCCAAAGTACAATTCGACCATGAGCTCAGTGTCATTAAGAATCTAATCGAATCATCAGTCAATCGATTTCTGTGTTTCCTAATGGTTAAGGAACCTCTAGAGAATAAACGCTCTGATGTAACGGATGTCGGAGGAATGGATAAATAGTCTCGGGCCATTCTAGCAAGATTTGGATATGTCGTTTGATGACTTTTCCACCATTCTAAAACATTCGTACTTCTGTCTGCTCGACCATCTGAACAGTAAAGATTCAATTCTCGTTCCCAATCTCCATAGCTACATGCACCATCAGGGTTATCTTCAAAAAACGAATCTACATCGATTAAGTCGCTTTCCTCTAAGGCTATTTGATGTAACGAAGTTTGACTGGGACTTGCTCCAACAACATCCTAATTATTAAAGAATTAAATTTAGATTACCATATATGAAAAATGTTTTTCAATGGATTACATTTTGAAGTGTTTGAACGAAAGGGTTCTTTTCTAATTAACGTTAAATATAATATAAAAGTAACGAAATCTTTACTTTCTGAAACGTGAGAATTTTCTTGGTATTGCCACGGTCATGAACAGAAGAATACATGTTATAATTGGACAAATTATAAACAAGAAAGAAGAAAAATTTGATCAGCAAATAAAATTGCAATGGTTTTTAAATTGCTCTTAAACTCATGATATTGGAAATTAGGCTTGAATTTTTGTCAATAGTGTTAAACATTTTTTTTTAATTATTTGTTATATACTTAAATAAGAAAGAAAAACAAAATTGGGAAAAACTAAAAAAAATTATTTTGATTTCACATTTTTTATATTATACAAAGCGTATGGATAATAAATTCACTGTAATTTGGAACCTGATTCTCCTGTTGCATTTGAAAATAATCGTTCTTGAAAACTCTCTTGAACTTTGCTACCGATTGCGCTTCCATTTCTTTACCCCATGAAGTTTTTTCGAAGGTTTCAATTTTGTGCTTTGGATCTAATATTAGTACAGTGCAATAAGTCCAATTTGTCTTTTTGTAATGCTTCATCAATTTTGCGTGCGCAGCTTCTAGAGCTGTCAACATATTGTCTTATATCGAGTTTAGTTCAGGCTTACTGTAGAGATTGCTGATAGAGACCTTTAATTTATCCAGAAGCATATTAAAGCCGAGAAGTGTAATATTGCACGTTTCACAGCACATTTTCAGTTTGTTTCGCCTTTGCTCAAATCGTTTTATAATTTTGAAGAAACCTCTTAATTTTCATAAAGGTGACGTTGTAGGCATCGTTTCAATATCTTCTATTTCTTCGCTTTCCCTCATATCTGGACATTGACTGTTTTCCTCATTTTCTTCGACGCATGCATCATCTTCAACGTTCTTATTTTGGTTTTCAGCATCATCAATTTTGAGAACATTTAACATGTCTTGGGCAGAAAGATTTAAAATGTGTGCGCCACAACGAAAGTTTCAGAGTCGAATGTACGCAATAGGCCACTTAGCTCCACCATAAATTTTGTGTTTGCTGAAGCGTTGTCTACTGTTATTCCCATTACTTTGTTTTTTAATTTATAATCATCAAAAACTTAAAAAAAAAACAACTCGCAATTTCTTTCGAACGGAGAATTGACCTAACTATTTCTCGTTTTTGAAAAAATTTATTTTCGATTAAAGCTTTTAATTGACTGCGCAGTGGTGAAACGGCTAATGGATTTAAGTAGTGAAATAGATCTTGTGAATCGTCATCGTCAAAAAAATGGTATGGTAAATATTTCTTTACCACCCACTTGATCAACTTTTCATAAAATGTTCCTTGTTCGAACACCTATAATAAATGTCAATACGAAAAATTAATCTTTTTGGTTCAAAATTCAATTATTTTATTGAAAATTCGCATTTATTGGTTAAATTCTGCTGAGATGAAAACCTCAACCCCTTTTAAAATTTTATTTTTTTATCTTTTAAATAAATCGTGTAATTTCAAATGTTATTGCGCTAAGATATTTGTATTTATCTTGAAGACTTAAGGACTTCAGGACTTTGGGTCTAAAGACAGCTCTTAGTGACCCTCCTTTAAAAAATGTCTTAATTTTTAAACTGTTAAAGGTATTTTTCCTGTAAACTAAATATAGTACATATTTACTCTTGGTTTCGATTTGCTTGTTGCGTGGTCGGGGTAAGTATCTTCGTATTCTTGTGTGTGGTATTTTTTAAGATGAGGCATAACTCCTGAGTTGTTACTGTCTGTCATTTTAAGAATCACTGACTTCGGGGGATCGTCCAAAAGGCAAAGTTTACATTTTGCTTGTTTGAGATCATTTTCATAAAAAATGTCATAAGAATCCGTTAATAATCGTGCATTACTCTTCCTGCGTCTTGAAATTATTCTATGCTCTTGACTTACCTTGTTGACATCATTTCTTCTGAAGGATATTTTTATTGTCAGTATGGCAAAGTTCAAATATTGCTCTTAAACTTTCGGATATAAAGTTGTATATATTAGGTTATAGTTTTCAATTAGAGTTAAAAAACATTAACCTGTTCAAATCTTGTGGATTATTACCTACATTTTTATTCTTAGATAATTTATTATTTCCAACATTTTTGCGCAAAACGAATAATTAAAGAATAATAACTATAATTAATGGAGATCTACATGAAATAAGATACCAGGTTGAGGGAATTGACGGATGATATAAATATAAAAACTTGAATGAAATAAATTGGAATTTCATTCAATTCATTAATTAAATTAAATGAGAACTACTGCGGTGGATGATCCTGTGGATTTTCTTCTTCATTTTCATATGATTGATTTTCTACATCCTCAGTCAATATCAGCTCTCTGCTGTTCGTGTGATTTTGTGCTTCTTTTGCTTCATTGTCACACTCTAATATTCTGGAAACTTTTCGCTTTTTTGACATCTTTCTTTCAAATTAAATTTGACTTACACGTTCGACAGCTAACGAGAACTTGTCTCGTGAATCGAGAATGGAACAATCGAGTATCAACAAATGACATTCGATATGCTCGTTTGAAAAATGTTCTCGTAAATCGATTAAAATATAAGGAGAAACGAGAATTTCTCGTCTCGGTATGCAATTCTACCTGGCAGGTCTAGTTGTATATCTCTAGGGTTGACAAATCATCCTTTAAACTATCCAGTTCTCTTAATCTTAAATAGGGTTCCATGAGTCAAGTTTTAATCTGTGAATCAGATAAATCGTTGCTCCTACAGCGAGGTTAGACTTACGAACAGCTTCATCTTTCGCCCTGGCAAAAAGTGCAGATTGGGTGGATGGGGTGCCCAGGTAGATATAACTTTTAGCTATATCAATCTCGGAGGTTCCGTGCATAAAAGTTGGGTATTTTTTGTTATGTGTGTTATGTTGACTTTGAGCTCATTTATCCTAAAGTAATTCACTAATCCTTCAAGAATCTTACGCATTCCAACCAGGGAGTCCCCAAAGGAAACCAAATCGTTAGCGTAAGCTATGAGCAATATTTCCAACAAATTGTTTATTGATAAACCTCTGTTACCTCTGGCATACATAAATTCTTGTAAATCACCAATTAAAAATTTAAACATTGTTGGACTTAGAACCTCCCCCTGCATGACCCCTTTCGTTACATCTACAAATCCGGAGACGCCCTTATTTCCCTTGATCGCAATATTAGCTTTAGAGTAAAAATCTATTACCAATCTAATAAATTTTGACCCGCAATCTTTCGAGATTAATTTGTTCCATAAGACATTATGACTGAGGGAAAGGCTGCTTTGAAATCCACATAGAGTACAGAAAGTTTGCCTCCGTTCAGCCTCAGACGATTTTGAATCATTGCGTTAGGGGTAAAGATCTGATCCGTGCAACCTCTCCCCCTCCTGAAACTTGCTTGCCACTCTGGAAAGAGTTGCATGTCTTCAGCCCACGCTGCAGCCTTTTGGAAAGAATCTGCGTAAATGTCTTTGTAACACAGTTAACTAAGGCAATAGGGCGGTAGTTAGCAGGATCAGTGACATCCCCTTTCTTGTGTATCATTCTGAAAAATGTTTGAGACCACGATATTATCATCTTTTCTTCATCAATTATTTTATTAAATAACGAGTTTAAGTAAAGGATCAGATTGCCGGGAAATTTTTCAAGAAAGTCATAGCTAATACCATCCGGACCAGGGACCTTACCATTTTTTGACTGTTTCAAACTTGAAATAGTTTTATCAAGAGTTATATGTGAGTCAAGATAAGTATTTCGAAAATTATCAATCGGTATTAACTAAGAATTTGGATCCCAGACTGGGTAGAGAGATTTCAAGTACTGTTCCCATATGTTTAACTCTATATCATCTTTATACGAAGGTTTGAAATTATAGCTATTTACTATTTGTCATAATTGTTTAGAGTCGATTGCATTCGCGAGAGAATCTAGTAAGGAACTTTGATAATCTTCCTTCTTGGAATCTAATAATTTTGTATGTACTTTTTTACAGTTCGTATAAATCGGCGCAATATCAGGATTGAATGTTTGTTCCTCGCATTTCTCAAGTACCATGGCTTCGAACGACTCAGTTTTTTAGACGGTTTCACGGCCCTGTTAACTTCTGTCGCTGTCTCTTTAATAGCATTATTTACATTTTTTGAAAGGTCACCTATCGACAACATTGCAGAGTTAATATTTGGTGGGTACTGGATAATTTCTTTAAATTTATCAGCAAGGTCATTATTCCACTTAAAAAAAGGAGTGCTCGAATTGTTCGCATAATTTAAATTCGAGTGATCTAATAATTTCAAAGCTATAGGAAAGTGATGCGATCGAGTTGGAACTCTCAGCTCTTGGACATCCTCTATTGACTGCATTCCCACACTATTCGACCAGGCAAAATCTATAATTGAAGAACTTTTTTCTCTTAGGAATGTACATTGAGCTGGGCAATCGCTTTTAGTTTTCCCATTCAGGACAAAACCCCCATTTTTTCAAAGCTTTCTACCATCTGTTTTTTCCTTTTATCTAGATCAGCGACCAGGATTGTTCTTATGTCGTACAAATTTAAAGTGTTACAGGGAATTTCCTTCTCTAATTGATTCATTTCTCCAATTTTACCGTTAAAATCCCCTCCCACAATTATCGAGTATTCCGGATATTTCAATGAGAGGT
Source organism: Andricus coriarius (assembly GCA_932066315.1). Taxonomy (NCBI): domain Eukaryota; kingdom Metazoa; phylum Arthropoda; class Insecta; order Hymenoptera; family Cynipidae; genus Andricus; species Andricus coriarius. The sequence goes on along the minus strand of CAKNWT010207336.1, from coordinate 1,693 downwards.
CAAAGATTATTTCGTTTATATTGAAGAGAAAATTTTCAAAATTAGAATTAGGGTTAGAGTATATTGATCCAATAACTATATTAAAACTATTACATTCAAGTTTAACAAAGACATAATCCTCTGCGTTACATATCGTTTCCATTTTATATTTGTTTGCGTTCTTGATGATGAGTAAACCCCCGTTTGCTCTTCCCTTTGAGAACTCCCTGGTAGCCGTACTGCAGACAACTTGACAGTCGACGTGACGTTGAGGATACGTAATTTGAGGTAAGCCATGTTTCACTCACACATATGATGTCATCTGTAGTAGTGTATTGATAGATATCCTCTAGATTGTTAAATCCCCTTGAATTCCAAAATATAATTCGAGTTGCTGGTACTGTAGGCGAACCGTTTATGAACTTGGGATCGTCTTGGAGTTTACTCTTCCCGGCGTTTCCTTTAAAAAAGCTTTGATTGAATTTCATTTTTGAGTATGTTTGATTTTTTTATTGAGATCTGTACTGGAAGTATGTGATTATGGAGGGCGTCCTCTTGTCCCTTTTCTGATAGCAGTAGAGCTTAAAGAAGAAGTTGAGATTCCCCCATCAGACTCATAAACATCCTCGCTGTTCTCTGCCACAATCTAGGCGGCTAAGGATACATCAAAATACTGATTATCCATGAATAGCCGGGTTCCTTTAATCGTCGAGAACTTCCTAAGACTCTCCAGCTTTTGTTGGTAATCTCGAAGCTTCTTGTGTATTTCTCTTTGTTCGTGAGTAAAATCATTTGCGAAGAATACCTTCAGTGAGCGAAAATTTTTAGCATTCTTAAATATTTCATATTTAAATCTCGAATTCGTAAATGTAATTAGAACAGGTCTTGTTCCCTCTTTTTTCCAAGCCTAATCACCTTTTCAAAACAATCAATAGGTATATAATTATTTTAGCTTCCTTGCAAATCTGGTTAACTGCGTCAAAAGGATTCCCGTTGCTAGTCAAATCTTCCATCACATTGTAGAGAAAAATATTCCTAGATCTATCTTTAATATCTAAAAATTCTAGCTTTTTTAAGAAATTTATTTTTTCTTCGAATGCTTTGTTCTTCTCTTCCAAGAAGTGACATCTGGTTTTGAATATTTTTAGTTCTTCTATAATCATTCCAATCGAAATCTTTCGCACTTTAATATCTTCAGTCATTCGCTGAACATTTGCTCCTGTGGATTTTATATTCTCTTAAACAGATATTAAGGGAGATTTTAGCTCTTCGTTGGTCGTCATAACTATCGAATGAACTCTCACTTTACACTTCAAACACACAAAATACGAATAAGCTACGTAAGCTCTCAGAAAG
>CAKNWT010207325.1:862-14709 GCA_932066315.1 Andricus coriarius | reverse complement strand
GATAATTTAATGTTTCTGTTGGTGTTTTAAGCTTATCTATGTTGAAACGAACTGTTGGCTCTGCGCGGCTGGTTTTCTTATTTAACGCTAGTCTAGATCTTAGTTTTACTATCACGAGAATGTGGTCTGAATTTAAATCCGCTCCCCTGTACGATCTTATATCGAGAATATTTGTATGACGTCTTCTGTCAATTAGAACGTGGTCAATCTGATTGTGAGTGATACCATCTGGTGATGTCCAGGTGGCCTTATGTATATTTTTATGCTTGAAATATGTGCTTTTGACAACGAGGTTCTTCGAAGCTGCAAAGTTTATTACTCTAGTTCCATTATCATTACTGACGTCATGCAAACTTTCTGGCCCTATTGTAGGCCTATACATCGGTTCTTTTCCAATTTTCGCGTTGAAATCTCCCAATACTATTTTTGCGTCAAACGTTGAGAACTTGTCAAAAACTTGTTCAATTGTTTCGTAAAAAAGATCTTTTGTGTCTTCGTCTTTGTCCTCGGTAGGGCAGTGCACGTTGATTAACACCTGTTTGCTGAAATTACCCCTTAGTACAATGTATGATAATCGGTCGCTAATGAATTGCATGTCGATAACCGCTTGCGAAATTCGCTTATTAATAAGGAATCCGGTCCCCAGTGTGCGCCCCTTAGCTCCCCCATAGTAAAAAGTATAGTTATCCTTAGAAATTGACGCATAATCGCCCGGCCAGCAGGTTTCTTGAAGTGCTATCAAGTCAGTGTCGTATGTCTTTGCTACCTCAATGAGTTCGCTAAAACCGCCAGTATTTAGACTACGCGCGTTCAGAGTTCCCACCCTTAGATATTTTACTGTAGTTTTTTGTTTTTGCAAGTTAGCCATGGTAATTTCAGGAAAATCCGCACGTTAGGATCCTATTCCGATCGTAGGTGAGTCCGCCGTCCTAGGAGTGATGACCCCCATAACTCCCCAGGCCTAGATATGGGGGCTTTCCGACTCTGACAAGGACCATGTCAACTTGTCGTCAGACACATTACGGTTTCATCCTCATATCCCAACATCCCCCTGCAAGGCAGCTCGCCCACTGGCATCAATACCCCTTTGGCCCTATACAGGCGAATCATTCCACACATCCCTTGCGGGCAGTGTCATCGCTGCAGTGTCCAATGAGGCAGCAGGATTTTTCCCTTACAAGATTTTTAGTTTTGGTTCGGGTAGTGTTTCTAGGTGGGTACACGCTGCACCTTGGCTTGCCAGAACCCACCCATTGCGTATCAGCGCGAATGGGTGGGTCCCTTCAAGCCATGGCTGTCGTGTACCTATTTTTTACCAGTGTGGGCTCACCACACCCACGACTGGTTCCTATCGGCTGTCCGCGACTGCTTATTCTTGTATTCGCAGTTAGCCTGAGGGGCTGTTCAGCCTTACGGGCCGTTCCTCTATCCGCAACCTGAGGACCAAAAAATTTCAATAATTGTAAATCTTGTTCAAATTATAATCAGGTTTGTTTAAAAATATCAATTTTCGATGCAAAACTACACTGTAACCTAAACTTGTACTAAAATTGTGAATATTGTTCAAAATCAATAAGATATTTGAAAGAAGATTTTAATTTCTGATGAAAACAATATCACAATTCAACATTGTTCATTAAAATCCAATAATTTTTTATTACAACTCAAATTTATAAATAAATAAATATAATATAAAAATAAATTAGATGAAAAATAAATAAAAATAGAATATAATAGTAAAAAAAATGTTAATAAAATATGAAAATATAAATGACTAGTTATTTACAAATCGATAAAATAGTGTGGAAGAAGTCTAAGAAGTAAGTTTTGTCCTTATAAATTTCAATTGAGTATTTCTAATTTTGTTATTTTAGAAATTGTAAGGCATTTCTAACTCAACACAACAGACAATGCCAATTTCCGGTAAAAAAATCTATAATAACCGATAACCGGAAGTTGTTCAAAAAATGTTTATCTTTGAAATCTAACATTTTTAATTAAAAATTTAACTTTTCCGGCCGAAAAGATATATATAATCTAAAACTGTTTAAAAGTGTACATTTTATTTGAAATAAAATCCATTTTGTTAAAAAGAACCAATTTCCGGCGTAAAACGCTAAATAACATAACCTAACATTGTTCAAAATAGGGAAGCTTGCTGACTGGCGCGGATCCAGAGAAGTGACCTGGAGGGGGCGGCGTCACAAAATTTTATATCCAGAGAGAGCTATGACTATTTAAATTGACCAATTGATAACCAATTTTATAGTGCGCAAAAAGTTCCTTATTAGCACTCAAATTATCAATATAAACGTTAGCAAACATTTTTCCAAGTGATACAAATTAAAAATTTAATACTTCCATACCTGACAAAATGTGCAATTTGAATATTAAATACTAAACAACAAAATAAAAGCATTTAAAACATTAGAACTCTTCCAAGTTTAAAATAATCGAAATTAATTTTTTTTAATTGATCAATTTAACAAATAATTTTATCAGAATTGTTTCGAACTTACGGTTAGTCATTATTATCTGAAAAAGCCTAGTTTATTTCCTTTAAATATCAGTAGATTAAAAAAATTAACATATTATTTATTCGTAAATTTCAACAGATTTCAAGGAAATTTATAGAATTTCGAAGGATTCAAATTATTTTCAGGAATTTTCAAAGCTTTTGAAGATAATTTCAAATACTTCGGTTGCTGTGTGGTTTTAAATAATTTCCTTGAATTTCGAAAGATTTGAAAGGATTTCGTAGGATTTACAAGATTTTAGGATATTGAAAAATATTCCAAGGGGTTTCAGAGGTTTTCCAAGATTTACTAGTATTTCAAAGGTTTTTAAAATAAATTTTATACGATTTTGGAGGATTTTAATAATTGTAACGGATTTTAAATGCCCTCAATAAGGTATTTTAATCACTTTGCCAGGATATCAAGGGATTGCATAGGGCTTTAAATATCTCAAGATATTGCCAGGAACATCATCAGATTTCATATAATTTCATGAAATTTCAAAGGATTTAAAAATATTTTAATGAATTTTAAAGAACTTATTCACAACAATTGAGGAATTTTAAAGAATCTCAAAATGTTGAAAAGATTTTCAAACATTTTGAATAAATTTCAAGAATTCTTAAGGTTTTTATGGGATTTTTAAGATTGTAGGATATCTTAAAAGATTTCTAGGAGCTTATAAGCGCTTAAAAAAATTTCTAGGTATTCCCAATTTTAATTTCTAGGTATTTCCAAGGATTCCAAAGTATTTTCAAGAAATTCAAAAAATTTTAAGGAATTTCCAAGGAGTCTAATGATTTTAAGGAATTGAAAAAACTGTATACAGTTTTGAAATATTTTCTATAATTGCGGAAGATTTCGAAGGATTTTATATGTTTCAGGACATTTTAAAAGATTCCAAAGGATTTTGAAATGGATTTTAACGGATTTAAGAAGACTTCCAAAAATTTCAATGCTTTTAAAATATTCTGAAAAGCTCTCAAGGTATTTCAATAAATTGTCCAGGATTTTGGTATTATTTTCAAGATGTAAAGAGCTGTTTTTTTATTTTTATTTTATTTTATTTTAAGAACTACATTTTTATAATTGATATTATAAGAGTAATAAATCATGGAGAACGATAGTATCCGCATAAAACCTACCGAACGCTTGTTTGTACATAGTGAAATATAAAAACTGACAACCTACATAACTGAATTTCAAATTTAATAATTATAAAGAGTATTATGAACTGTGCGTTTCAAATCAATTTTTGTCTGGTTAAAAAATCTCACATGACAAACTAAGAATTACAAAATTAGTAAAGTTTCTGACTGAGCATTTAAAAAATAAAGAACTTCGAAACAAGTATTTGTGAATTTAAACTTTATAGAAATTTTAGAAATTTTAAAGTTGATAAAAATGATTAAGAGATATCATTAGCATATATATAGTATCAAATGGCATTTAAAATGATTAGATATATTTTATTATTAAAAAAATGAGATTTCTGTATAAAAAAACATTCAATATCATTTTCACCGGTCAAGTTTAAAGAATTTTAAGCGTTGTAAACCATTAAAGTCTAATAGCTCTAAAAACGTTTAAAATTATATCATTTCTAATTGGAAGCTTTAAAAATAATGAATCCAAGCATAATTGGATCGTTAAAAATTAAACTCTTCGAAACGCCGTTTAAAATTGAAGTATTCTTAGATGAGGATCGTGAAACTAAATCGTTAAAAATTAATAATTTTTAAATCATGCATCAGGCTTTTTAAAATTTATCATTTTAATCTAGAGTACAGAACTATGTAATAACATGAAAATCAATTGCAAAATATTGCCATGCATGCGGAACAACTTTATGTTACTAAAAGTCACAGATGATGTTCTGATGTATGCTATAATAAACTGTCACATTGACATTTAAACAATGTGAATGAATAAATTTGAAGACTATTGTAAATTTATAATCTTTTCAGAGAAAAGGCCGAAGGGAATTTTTGTTGCGGGTAATTTCCAAGTAGATAAAAGTTGAATTTTTTCGCATCGAAACAAAACAAGATTCAATATACTTGACATGGTAACCATTTCCCATGTGGTGGGTAAATCTTAACACGTGAAGGTAATTTTTGTTGCAGGTAAAGATTACTCTGAAATCGCTGTAAAGATTACATTTTGTTTTTTCAGTGTTGCCATCTTCCAAATATTAATATTTTTTATAATTTTCTCCATTTGCCAGTGAAAAGCACTAACATAAAACATATATATACACTTGATAATTTGAATTTTTTATTTAACTGCGCAACAGTTTCGCAGACAGTTTTCTATGTCTTTTATTAAAAAGGATTACTTCTAAATTAAATTTTTTAAATTTTAAATTTATATAAACTTCAAGTAATGCAAGGCCGATCAGGTTTTCAACAACAATGATTGCGAGATTTTCGAGATATATCGTCACACCCCTTTTTTTAGATAGGAATATCTATATTTGCATAATTAAAATTGATTGGGGGTGCCAATATTATGATTATTATTAATAATTATACTTGAAGTCATATCCAGCTAGTGTTCTAAACTCATTAGATTGAACTGGTCTTGAAAATTGAATTGATTTGAGATGTGATTATCTGAGCAGTATAATTTCCGTAATTTCCGAAGCATGTCTCCTTGTTCTACTGAAGGTACTAATGCAGTTCTATGAAGCATTAAAAGTGCAAGGCGCCCAACTGGGAAATGTTGAAACTGCAATAAAAGCGATAAACAGCTATTAAGAACTGTAAGGTTAAACATCATACTCGGAGGCACGTTTATCTTCATCGTAGCAGGAATGGCAATTGTTGTTCGTCGTTAATAAGCGGCGCACTCGCGACTCAAGAGGCAATAAAAACCAAAATAGAGTGTAATAAACTCAGCAGTTACTCGAATTCCAGTTATTTTAATGAAATAATATTTATCAAATCTTATATTTCCTTTCGTTTAGAATTTTAATACTTTCTCTGTGGGTAGTAGGGTTCTAACCAGTTTGCCCTACTTCTGGTGTGGCCCTGGTCGGGTAAACTGACATTGGACACACATGGCTTGCAACTTTTTTCACAGATGATTACCCTACTTTGGAAAAACTTGTCAGGGCCTTCTGAGTACTCCCAATTCTCGTATCTTTTCGCACTGCGTAGGCTTCGCGTAGGAAACGAGATTAATTGCAGCTGGCGCGTTTATTTAAAATGATTTAATGTGCAAGTCAAATGTTTACAACAAGTAAATATTGTAAAGTGTATACATTTAATGAAAATTATTTTTTATTCTTTCATTTTTATTTATTTTTTTAATTTTATATTTGTGGTAAAAAACGTATTCCTTCAATTCCATATAACATAAATAATTTATTTTTAAGGAGTAGAATCAAATAATTACTATAACTTTCAATTTAAAAATCCATTTTGTGATCAAAAAATTGTTTTTAATAATTTTACAATTATTACTTGTTGTAAGCATTTACACATTTAATTATTTTAAATAAGCGCGCCAACGGTCACCAATCAGGTTACCAACGCGACGCATGCGCAGTGCGGAAAGATAGAGAGTTCGGAGAAGTGGCATTTTAGAGGAAAATGTCCAACAGAAAAATTAAACTAGACAAAATTCTGAGAAACCTAAGGAAAAAAATAACCTTTTATCTCTAATAGGTTCCGAGTAACGACTATTCAAAGAAACCCTATTTTTCAAAAAAGAGGCTAAAGCAAACGCAATTTTGATTAATTGCAAAAAAATAATCTCTTGGCCCCGCAATAGGTCATATTTTATGGCCTCCCAAAATTAATCACTTTTGACCTATTTTCCAGGGCAAATTACTCGTGTTCAGTTTTTTTTAATACTTCGATTGTGAGTGAAGCTACATTAATGACGTCAGAAAAATAGTTGTAGTATTGTAGTATTTTTTTAAATAACTCATTTCGAGCATAGCCTGTAAAAACTGTTATAAGATAAATGGTAGAATACCAAATTCTGCGTAAAATAAAAAAAAAATATGTACTGGAAAATGTACTGCAATATCGTATTTCAGCCTAACCATTCATGCTATCAATTTTGTGCATATTTTGTATATTTAATTTGTAAACATTTTTACAAAGTTGATCAGAAATTTTTTAACTGTAAATAATATTCACGACTTTTTACTATCTGAAAACAGTTGTTAATTGTTTAAATAAATTTTATAAACAAATACAGATTTACGTCAATTTTCAACCGGCAGATTTAGTTTTTCAACAGATTTAATTTTAAATTATTTGGAAAAATCCTTCGCCTACGGTACTTCATCAACCAATAATAATTGTTTATTTCATAAACCATTTTATAAACAAACGCATAACCTAACTACTTGTCCACAAATGGATGTCGATTTTTGCACTAAATCGACTATTAATGTCTCAGTAAAGACCTTATTTATCAGGAGAATTTGTCAGATGATATTTGTTATTTATTTTAATGAATTTTATAAAAATATATGAATACAGAGTAAAGATTGAAAGATCACTACACCCAGAAGCAGAAGCACTGAAGCTAAACCCAAAATAGATAGTAAAATTTTAATTGTGTAAAGAAATGGTTGCTCACTCTACGCAAATGACGAAATCGCAGATTTTTTTAGTAAAATTGTGTATGGAAAAAAAATTCGGCTCATTGATAAAATAACATAAGAAACATATATATCTAAGTTACTTAAAGTTATTTCCATCCAAAAAAATGAAATCTGCTAGTTGAAAATTATTATTAGTTAAAAAAAGTTAATTTCCACAAAAAGAAATAATTTTCAACCAAATAGTTAATTTTTAACTAAGGACATGAATTCTCAATTAAAATGATGAATTTTCAACAACAAAAATGTATTTTCAATAAAATAGTTCAAACCAAAAAGAATGAGATTTTTCCAAAATTGTTAAATTTTTAAGCCAAAAAGACAAATTTTCTTCAGAATATATGAATATTCAACTAAAAAATATCAATAATTAACCAAAAATGGAGTATAGTTACATTTTCAGTTTAAAAAGTTAATTTTCAATTTTAAAGAATCAATTTATGTATATATATAATATTTCTCGCCTTAAATTTGTTTGTGCAGGGTCATTAACATAAAAATGTTCAAGATATCTGTAATTGATCCAGTTCCATTGGACCTAAGTTTAATCTTTCAATTATTATGCATTTTTCAAATTTTTTATTAATTTAAAACCTTTCAAAATGCTTAAAAAGCTTATAAATTTTGTGTTTTTTTCACGTTTTAAATTATTTTGGAATCTTTTCGAAACTTCTGAATATATTTTGAACTTACTCGATTATTTTCCAAATTAAAAATTGTTCAATTGCCATTTATTCATTAACAAATTTGTTTTAATCTTCTTAAATATTCTCTTAAAATTAATTTTTCAAAATAAAAAATCATTTAAAATTTTCCCAGCAAACTTAAGAAATTTTTATTTCGAAATCTTCAAAAATCTAACTTTAGTTTTTTATTTGTCGAAACCTTTTCCAGCTTTAAATTAAGTCTGGATCTTCTCAAAATTTGTAAATATCTCTTAAAATAACTCAAATTTTTTCAAATTGATAAATGTTTAATTGTTAGTTATGTATTGACATTTAATATTTTCACATACATATTGAAAATTTGTTAAATAGAACAATTAACATTGTAACGTTCAAAGTTTAAATTTAACACTCTGAAACAATAAGGATTCAAGGCTTTCTATTTCAAATAATTCAGTTGAAAATTGTTTAGTTTTTAATATTTGATTTATAATTGCTCATTTTAAATGAAAAGTAAAATATTGCTGAATATTCAAAAAAAGTCATCCTCAATTAAAAAAATTCAAATTAAATGGTTAAAAATGGAATATTTTAGATTGAAATAATATTCATAGGATTCGGAATTGAATAAGAGCGCTTAATTATGAATCTATTAATTTGACATTATTTTAGATTAAGAATACTTGTATAAAGTTTCAATCGAACGTTTACATTTATTTAACTACTGAGGCTTTCAAATTGAAAATTTTCTATTTTCAACATTAAAATCTGTAACTTGCTTAATTTTGAACAGATTCATAATCGTTCTGTAAAATCAATTATTGTTCAATTTTCAATAATCGAACTACTGTTCAATGTGATTTATTATTATAGTGAAAGTTCTTGGTAAAAATTATAAAAATTGAAATTAAAGTACCAGTCAAAACGTTTTTGCGGATTCTAAAAGTCTTGTTTGTAAGAATTTATTTTTTTTTGTAATTTGCTACAATAATGAACGTAAATTTACAAGTATTTTTATGGCGTCAAACACCCAAATTAAAAAACGTAAAATCCTGTAGTTTTCTGTAATCCCTTCTAGATTTTTACAAAAAAGAAAAAAAATATTAATAAAAAGTTATACAAATTTTTGAATTGTAGAAAGTTATACTTTATTGATAATTTTTTTACTTTTCTACCAGAAAGCACAAAAAAAAATTAGCTATTTGTATTTAATTGTATTTTTTTGTTAAATTGTGTACATTTTTTTACAAAAAAGAACAGGTTTTAACAAAAAATTACAGTTGTAGAAATGTTGTACATTCTTGTAAAAATGTTTTCCACCAGGCGATCCTCCAAATTTTCCCCGTCGAAACTCACAAGTAAAAAAATTTCTTTGTTTAGCGTTTATGAAAATAACGCAAACATATTACTTACATAATTTTGAAAATTGGCGCCAACTTATCACAAACTGGACAACAACTGGTCGCATATCTTTCCACGTAATGCAAGTAAGGTAAGACGACTTGATAGCAGTTAGTACTTTCTGCCACATCGGCATTCTGGCACCTCAGTGAAGTTAATATTGTATATACCAGCCAAAAAATGTCAAGGAATAGATCAAAGGGAAGCTATTGTAAGTTTTTTATCTGATTTTTTTTCTAGAAATGTAAAACATTGTACAAAATGACAACAATTGTACAAAAAAAAATACACAAAATTACAACAATTGACTATTGTACGAAATCAAAACAATTATAGAAAATTATACAACTATTGTAGGAAACTCTTTAAAAATTTATAAAATCTCATAAACTGTACAAACCCATGGAAATTGTACAAAATGTTGAAAAGATACACGAGCCACATAATGTAAAGGAACAGATCATCGGGAAGCTTGCCCTACTTTTTTCCAGAAATGTAATACGTTGCAGAACATAACGACAAATGTACAAAATTACAGTAATTGTACGAAATTATATCTATTGTACAAAATTATAACTATTATTTACAGGATTGCAACAATTGTACAAAATCACAACTATTGTACGAAAATCTTTAATAGTTTATACAATTATACATACATTGTACAAACCCAGGGAAATTGTAGACATTTATTTAAAGAAGCTAGTTTATTCCATTGTTTTCAAGGAATGTAACACATTATACAAAATGACAACAATTATTACACAAAAATATAATTGTAGAAAATTTCCACTATTGACTATTTTACAAAATTACAACAATTGTACAAGATTACAACAATAGGGTTGTTGCCCAATTTAAGATAGAATAATTTTTGAATATATAAGTTTAAGCTAAACTCGAAGTACTTCATAAATTTTTTTTCTGTCGCTTTGTTTATAGAAAAAATTTGTTAAAAATTGAAAGCGCGAAACAATCATTCAAATTTGAGTCACGTGACATGAAAGTTGATAGGCGTTTTGAAATATATTAAATATTAATTTCAATGAACAATTTGTTTTCAACCAAAATTTCTATAAAGATGCCCGCTCTGTCAATTTATGCTAAAGTCCTTCTAGGAAGAGTACTTCTTCAATTAATACATTTTTCACATTATAGTGCATAAATTGAGAGTTTGCGGAAAAGTGAGGTTATGGCACCATATGCTAAACTTACATTCTACGATGTCTAGATTACTTTTAAAATATTGTATTACCATAAAGATATTTTTGTGAGATTCGTACTCACAGCTTTAAAAAAACCTCTGTTAACAATAATCTATTTGCAAATTCCCACTGTTGATGTCGACATCAAGTTGAATAAAGTAAAGCTATTTTATTTCATTGTTTTCTAAAAATATAACACATTCAAAATGACAGGAATTATTATACAAAAATATAATTGTACAAAATCCCAAACATACCTAATTTCATAGTCTTGTTTTTATATTCATAAAAAAGTGTGCACCCTATACAAAAAATGTTGTTATTATACATTTTGTTGCAACTTGTGTCATTTCTCCATAAATCTAATTTGTTTATCTTCAACGTTATTTTTCATGATTTAAACTGAAAATACGCATACTGATGTAAAGTGGTTCCAAGCAAATCTGTAGATATAATTCAGGCGAAAAATTTTGTTAAATAAAAAGTTATTGTATCTTGTGTCGTTTTTCCAAAAAGCACATTTTTAATTTTTGATGCATTTTATAACAAGAGTTTATAACAAATTTGTAGATCTTTTTTGGTTAAACAACTTTTGTCTTTTCATTTTTTTTTCGTCCCTTGTGTCGCTTTTCCAAAAATTTAACTTTTTTATTTTTATTCTTACTTTTTACGATTGAAAAAAAACTACTCGCCCTTTCTAAAAATTATAAATATCAAATTTGTACATCCTCCTTGAGAGAACAAATTTGCCTATTATTTATTTTTCTTTCCTTGTGTACTTTTCCAAACACTAAATTATTTTATTTTTCATCTTATCTTTTGTGATAAAAACAAAAACTAAGCGTCCTTTCGAAAAATTGTTGATGAAAAATTCGTAGCTGTTTTTTGGATGAGCAACTTCTGTCCATTCATTTTTTCTCAAAGCTGGTGTCGCTTGTCCAAAAATTTTCTTTTCTTATTTTCAAAGATATTTTCACGAATAAAACGAAAACTACACGTCCTATCAAAAAGTGATCAATAACAAATTTGTAGATCTTTTTTTGGATACATAATTTTTGTCTCTTCATCTTTTTTTGTATCTTGCAATTGTATAAAATTGCAACTATTGTTCAAAATTACAACTATTGCACGAAAATATTAAAAATTTTATGGAATCACACGCATTGTACAAAACCATGCAAATTGTAAAAATTGATTAAAGGAAAGCTATTTTATCTCATTATTTTCTAGAAATGTAACATTATTATGAAAAAATGACAACAATTATTATACAAAAATATACATGTACAATATTTCAACTATTTACTATGTTTCAAAATTAACACATTGTACAAAATTACACTATTGCACAAAATTTCACTATTTTACAAACTTAGTAAATTGTAAAAAATTACACTATTGTACAAAATTAAACTATTTGTACAAAATTAATCAAATTGTAAAAAATTAATAAATTGTACATAATAACAACTATTATACAAAAGTACAATAATTGTATAAAATTACAAATATTGTTTAAAATTACAGCTATTGCACGAAAATATTTAAAAGCTCTTAAAATCACACGCATTGTACAACCATTGTACACGTATTGTAAATTGTCAAAATTGATTAAAGAAAATCTATTTTACCCCTTTGTTTTCTAGAAATGCGACAAATTTTGAAAAATTAAAACCAGTATTATACAAAAATGCAATTGTGAAAAATTTCAACTATTGTCTATTGTACAAAATTAAGACAATTGTAGAAAATAACAACCATTGTACAAAAATACAACTAAAAAATTTAAAAAGTTATACTATTTTGCAAATTTATAACAACAGTACTACAACATACTTACCAAATCACAACAATTGTACAAAATTAAACCAACAAAAATTACAACATTTGTAAAAAAAAGTCCAACAATTTTAAATAATTAAAAATATTGTACAAAATTACAGCAATTGTTCAAAATCACAAATATTGTTCAAAATTAACACTATTGACTGAAAATCTTAAAAAGCTCATAAAATCATATACATTGAACAAACCCATGGAAATTGATTGTACAAATTGATTGAAGGGAAGCGATTTTATTTAATTGTTTTCTGGAAATGTAACAGATAATACAATATAACGACAATTATTATACAAAAATATAACTGTACAAAATTACAACTATTCTTCAAAATTACAAATATTGCACTAAAATCTTTAAAAGCTTATAGAATCACATGTATTGTGCGAACCAATAGCATTCATCCCATTGTTTTCTAGAAATGTAACAAATAATGCAAAATGACAACAATTATTATACAAAACTAGAATTGTAGAAAATTAAAACTATTGAATATTGTACAAAGATATTAGAACTATCAAAAATAAGAATAATTGCACGAAAATACAACAACAAACTTACAAGAACTGAAAAAAATTATGCTATTGTACAAAATTAAAACAATTGTACAAAATTATAAGAATTATACAAAATTACAACAATTGTGCAAAATTACAAGTGTAAACAATTACAAAATTTGTTAAAAAAATCCAACAATTGTAAATAATTACAAATATTGTACAAAATTACGGCAATTGTACAAAGTCACAAATATTGTTCAAAATTACAACTATTGACTGAAAATCATAAAAAGCTTATGAAATCATATACATTGAACAAACCCATGGGAATTGTACAAATTGATTAAAGGAAAGCTATTTATATCCATTGCTCTCTATAAATGTAGCAAATGATAAAAAATGACAATTATTATAGAAAAATGTAATGGTACAATTTTTCAAGCATTGATTATTGTACAAAATTAACACAATTGTAAAAAATTATAAAAATTGCACAAAAATAGAACAACAAAATTAGAGCAATTGAATAAAATTATACTATTGTAAAAAATTACAACAATTGAACAAAGTTACAACTATTGTAGAAAATTACAACATTTTTAGGAAATTACGACAATTATACAAAATTACAACTATTTTGAAAAAAATCCAACAGTTTTACAAAATTAAAAAGATCGTACGAAATTACAAAAATGCAAATATTTTTAAAAATTACAACTAATAACTGAAAATCTTTAAAAGCTTATATTATTTTTATATATACTTATTTTATTATTATATTCACATACGTTGAACAAAGCCACTGAAATGGTACAAATTGATTAAAGGGAAGCTATGTTATCCCATTGTTTTCTAGAAATGTAACAAATTATAAAAAAGGGCAACGATTATTATACAAAAGTGTAATGGTGCAAAAATTGCAAGCATTGAGTATTGTACAAAATTAACACAATTGTAAGAAATTATACAAATTGTACAACAATTCCACAACAAAATCACACCAAAAGTACAAGATTACAATAATTCTTCAAAATTACAACTATTGTACAAAATTACAATAATTGTACCAAATTACAAATATTTTTAAAATTACAACTAT
>CAKNWT010207306.1:13169-26364 GCA_932066315.1 Andricus coriarius | reverse complement strand
TTTCCTTCGTGTTTTAATAAAAGCTTTTTTATGTCGATATTTAAAAAAGAATAATTACTTTTATACCCGTTTTCTATTTGTGAATAATAAACAATATTTTCTTTTAAACGAAATAGTGAAAAATGATATTTTAGATTTTTTATTGTCCTCAAGATTCAACTTCATAAAACACAATATCCTCAGAGAGAATATGTATGAAAAGAAGGAAGAAAGTTCATTTTCTCCTTCTTTAACGAGGTCGTAATACGATATAAAAGATAAAAGAATATAGATCGTATCACAATTTATAACCTGCAAGAAATATCACGACTTTTCTATTCGTCATTCCCATTTTCCTTCTTCCTTTGACGACGCTGACACTTGTTCATTTTCTCCTTGTCGCCTGAGAATTTTCTTTCTTTGAACATCACTTTGTAAAGTTTTCGACACAGAAACTAATTCACGGAAAAATAAGTTCTCGAAACTTGACTTGACTGTTCAAGACTTTAGGATAGGCCACAGGTTTCTAAAAATTTCGTATACTGTTTGTTACAATGTTCAAGAAAATCCTCGAAAAAATGAAAACAGTTCGGGAATCATTCCATGACTCTTGAAATATTGAAAAGACATTTCCAGAGTCATGAGATAATTCGCGGACCTTGTAATAAACGTTATGCAAAATTTTTATAAATATATGACCTATCCTAAAGTTATAGGCACTCAAGCAGAGTTTCGAAAACTCATTTCTTCCGTGTATGTGTAGGAATTGTTAGGAGAAAAAATTAATGCGAAAAACTCTGCAGATAGTAATTGAAGGATCAAAGAAATAAATACTTTTAAAAAGGTATGAAAATGAATCATCAAATTATAAGTACAGAAATCGATCATTTAATTAATAAAATTCCTGATACTGAAAACAGCGAGGAAAACAGTAATCATGAAAAACAAGAATAGATGAAAATGAGCAGAAGTATTTGACCTATGACTATTATAATCGCGGAAACTTCGCAGTTCCGTATAATAAATCCTGAGGTATTAAAATGTGCTGCGGTTCATTTCAATCTTTCATTTAATGTTAAAATTATCAAATTTCAAGAACCAAAAAAATGTAATTAGTTACAGTTACTAAATAAAGTAACTTCAAGTTACCTAAAAAGGTACTTTGTTCATTTTCTTATTTTTATCATTTAACAATCGAAATAACTAAGATGATAATAAAAATTCGAATGAAGTAATAGACATGTAATTTGGAATATCCTGCGGTATCAGATTCTGGAAGGGTTTTGTTTTGTCGCATTTATCGGTAGGATCGCCAGAATTACTTGCGTTATTGACTTTATTTTCATCACCTAATAGAAATGATTTTTTATATTGAATTTCAAGTTAAAATCACAACTCACTTATTTAATTCTAGCAATCCTATTCCCTTGTTTCACGGTACTATACAAATCATAACTTTTAAATGATAAAATAGTTTTAAATACTATTTGCATGACTGTAGAAAAAAATGCGTATAATCATCCTTTTTTAAATATAAGACTTAAATACAGCATTAAATATAACAATAATTATAAATACTTGTTATACCTTAAAATCTCCAAAATAAGTAGCCTTCTCATTAAACGCAAAGACTTCTAACCTAAATCGCGATAAAATTAAAAATTTGTATATATATTTTACAACGAGCAAACAGACGGAAATTCGAAATTAATTCACAAAAGTGGAAGTGCAAACATTCATTGTTTCAGGCCTCTGACTCATTTAAAAGATTCAAAATAGTGTCATTGGTAGCATAAATGAAAAAATAGTAGCAAAATAGTGCCATAGGATTTTTTTATGTGGCTCTGGTGCATTTACGCATTTTTATGCGACAGCGCAGAGTATCGTAATGTTGTACATTACGATACAGCGGACGATCACTCTTCACATTACAATCCACATTACATATTATACTATTAAATATTAATTTCAGTTGTTAACTATTTTTTGAAGTCTGGTACACAATATACACCTTCCATAAAATCGCCTGAAATTCTTTCGAATCTCTTAAGATAACCGAAAATCTTTGAAATCCGTTGAAATCTTTTGCAATCCCTGAAATCTGTAGAAATCCTTAGAAGTCCCTAGAAGTTCTTTAAAATTTCATTTTGAAGTACTAAAGTACAGATGTACTTAAGAATCCGTTGAAATTCCTTAAAATCATTTAAATATCATTGATATCCTGGATACCCTGTTTAAAATCCTTTGAAATTTTCTAAAATCATTTTAAATCCCTTGATATTAAAAAAATCCTTTAAATCTTGTGAAATCTTTAATATCAAAAGTCCAGTAAAATCCCATAAAACATCTCGAAATTTGTAATCATCTTTCAAACTTCCTTTGAATTCTGGCGAAATCCTCTTAAATCTGAATAACTCTCCGATTTTGTTAATCCCTTGAAATCTATAAAAATTCCTTTAGATCTAATGGAGCTTTTTAATTTCTTTTGAAATCCCAACAAAATTCTCAAGTATAGTAAAATGCATTGAAATCCCATAAAATTTGGTAAATACTGTAAAAATGCTTGAAACCTCCGAAATCATCTAAATATTCACAAATCTTACGAAATCACTTGAAATTCTATAATCCTACGAAACTCTTTGAAATCCCATGAGATTCCTCGGGATCTTTTGAAATACATTATATTCTTCAAAATCCTTCAAACATTATAAATCCCTAGAACTCCCTACTAAATTTCCTTACATGTCATTTACAACCTTAAGTTCTATAGAAATTCTTCAAAATTCCCTGAAATGCCTTGAAATGTTGTAAGATTCTTGGAATCGTTTAAAATTCTCTTAAATCTTTCATATCCTGTAAAATTCATTGCAAATTTTTTTAATCTATAAAGTTCTTGCACATCCTATGAATTCGCATATGCCTTGAAAACGTTCTAAAATCCCTTGGAATCTTTTAGTATACACTAAAAGCTTTAAACCCCTAAAAAATCACTTAAACCCGTTAAAATTCTTTAAAATCCCGTGAAATCATATTTGAAATCTTCAAAACATTGAAATATTTGGAAATTTCCATTTTTGAGGTGGCGCATATGTTATATTGTACAATTAAGCGAACGGGTTTGAAAATATGTTAAAAGGCAAAGTGTAAAAATAGTTGCATTATCGAGAAACTTGTGAAAATAGTAAGCATTAGTGTGATTTAAAAAAAATAATAGTAAAATCGTTGCCTCATTAAATAAAAAGTATCAAAAAGTATCAATAGTAAGTAAGGCCATAATAATAATCGTAAGTCCGAGGCCTGATGTTTACATAAAACCGTAAAATAATTTTTATACTAAATTTTGATCATTTTAATTAAATGCGTATCACTGCTGGAAATCATTTTGATCCAACTTCAAGATGAAATTAATACCCCATGATTTTCTGTGGCACAGAAACGAACATTTTAAGTTGGTTCTGAAGGCTTGAGCAAAACTAATAAAAAATGTACACATTTGGACACATTTTATTTGTGATTGCTAGGAACATTTTCACGTATATGCTGATATTGGCACGTTCATATTCAATCTGGCCTTCTGGAGGTTTACGACCCATGAAAGTAGTCATTGGCGATCCGAAAAGGTAAAGTTAACCCTGCGGGTGACGCACTTGACACTACCCTACTATATAGGCATCAAATGTGAGTATTACCCACGCAGAACACGAAGACTCACTGGACGCCCACGACACAAAAAGAGCGAGATTGAACCCAGCTTCTTCCTGTGAAAGATGAGGCAGCAGGGTCGAGTTGGGATAGAAAATCAGTTCAGGAAAAATGATTAAAGCCCGGACAACCTTTCAAGTCAAGCGTCCCGGCCCACAGTGGGAGGAAATTCACTTTTTTCCTTGAAAAAAATCTAGACCTATCAATTTTAGCTCGATAATTAATTTTTTTTACATTAATTTATGATCAAGAAAGTATAAGAATCGTCCGAAATTTCACACCTCAGTTTTTAAACGGATTTCTACGTTTTGAGACCCTCTTAAGTCCGTAAATACGATAACTCTCGAAAAAATCGACGGATCAAAGCAAGCTTTGTTACACTTTTTTAAGATCCTAAGAGTAAGAAAGAATTCGTTAACCAGCATTTATTGACTAAAGATTATGGTTTTATCCATCGAAAATGCTATGCAAAAATCGAATAATCCAATGTTACGCCAAACGACGACAAATACATAAAAAAAGGTTCATAGAAGAGTTGTATATTTTTAAAACACTTATAATTTTTCTTTTAACCGTTTTTTGATAGGACTTGATATTTTGGTTTCATTTGTCAAAAATACTATCCAAAAATTGAAAATTCTAATTTTGAGCCAAACGACGTGTGATCTGGAAAAAAGTTACAAAAAGGAATTGCAGCGTTAAAAAAATTTACAACATTTAACTAAACTATTTTTCGATAGTACTTGTCGTGACGTGAGATACAGAGAAAAGGTTTCGGAGAAATTTCTGCTTTTAAAAATTCCTAGAACTACAAAGTTTTTTGAAACCATTCTTCGTCAGAACAAAAAGCTTTTCATTTATTTATCGAAATTGATAAGAAAAAATCGAAAATTTCAATATAATTACACCAAAAGTCGCGAGATATGTAAGGTAGCTCATACAATAAATAGACATTCATTTAAACATGTTTATAAAATGCAATAAAAAACTGGGATTTAAAAGAGATATTTTTGCTAAAGTTTCATTTAAGCATTTCGAGTGCAAAGAAGATATAACCGAGCGCGAAGCGCGAGATCCGAAAGGCGCGCTCAAACTTGTGAGCAAAGCGAGCCGCGCGCAGAGCGCGCGATAAGAATATGCCCACTCAGCGGGCAGATTTTTTTTATTCAAGTGAATTCCATTCTGAAAAGCCTCAAGGTTGGAACATTTGTGTTCTTCATTTGTTTATTTACAACATTTTCACTCAAAGTATGGAGCAAGTAACATTTTTACTTAACAATTTGTCAGGCTCTTATAACTGCTTATATGAACATTATATTGTCTTAAATGATTGCATGGGGATTCGAAATTAGTCAATGAATTGGCTTCGTATTAATATAAGTTGAGGTTTTTTAAGATTTTAATTTCCTTTAGTCTCCGAAATTGCTATTTTAGCAGTTCAACGTCGAATAAAATTGTTTATAAACATTTCAATTATTATATTTTACTGAATATTATTAAAGATATATTATTTTCAGGAATATCTGTAGCCATTGAGGGAAATAAAGAAAATTAAATTTTCAAAAAACATCAAACCTTAATATTATAACAAAATAATTGTTTATACCAATAGCTATTGTTGAAATCTTAAATATTTTTGTGACTAACAGTCATTCTTACAATACTTAAAAAAATTTGCAGTGCCAGAAACATTTCTTTTCTACACGAAAGGCCAAGAGTAATATTTTTTTTATAAAAATTGAAATTATTGTATTTTACTAAATAGTATCAAACCTATATTATTTTCATGAATATTTGTAGCAATTTAGACGATTAAGGGAAATTCAAATCTAAAAAAACCTACAATTTAAATATTTTGCACACAACAACTGTTTATAACAATTTTTATTGTTAACTGTTTAATTATTTTTGTGATTGAATATCATTTTTACTTTGATACGAAGTAGTTTTAGTAAACAAAATTTTTACCAACAATAACACTATTCGCCAATTCGTTCATCAAATTTCTTTGTAACAATTAAATGGATCAATAAACAAATTATTTTTATTATGCAAGTCCACTTTGGGTGGAAATTTTGTGAATAAAGAAATGAAGAAGATAAATGTTCCGATCATGAGACTCTTCAGCATTTAATACACTTAATTTTTTTTATTGAAAGTCGGACCAAAATTGAAGGCTCTAGACTTTTTTGAACGAAAAATGAAACATGATGAACAACAAATTTAGTGATAAAATTGACCACTTCGGCCTTTTTGAACTTTCATCTTAAAAATAAAATGCTGAATTAAACTCACTATTGAATGGAAACAATCTTAATAATATTCAGCCTGATTATTACAAACAATTATTATGAACAAGTTATTATTGTATCTTTTTCACGTAGAGAAAATTTTTCTTGACTCAAACTACAAAGAATTTTCACAAGTCATGATTTTCAGTGGAAAATTAACATAAGTTAACATGTTTATAAACAAATTCTCACTTGTGGAGTTATAATATTGAGTAAATAATATGTATACGTATTTTATCAAGTTCAGCCTTCCAGCCTATGACTACGTGTTTACTCTACACTTTTGTTCTTTATTACATTTTCCTTAACGTAATTTATATTTTAATTAACCTTATATTTTAACAACTTTTTCTACCTTTTACAATATATATTGCTTTTCCATTCACACTCTTCGCTCTAATCATCTCAAATTCTTTACACCGGCACATATTTCGCCCTTTAGATGGTTTTACCTACTCTTATCCTTCCGTTCTTATACCCTTATTATCCGTTTGCTTATCACGAAAATTTTCGCGGATTTCGCGGAGCCGTGCTCCTCTCACATCTCTTCTTGCATACGGTCTGTTATGTACAACACTCTCCTTACTGCCATTCCTCCTCCAGTCTTCTCTGTTTTTTCTCCTTCTCTTACTCCAGATACCTCCACCATCCTACCACCTCTTCCCCTCCCCCCATTTTCATGCATCAGTTTTCCGATTGTCATTCCTTTCTCTTCCACTTCCACACAACCTTCTATCCAATGTTGAAGACTGGCCTCTCCTCTCTTACACAAATAACAGGACCTCTTCTCCTCATCCAACCAATATCTGTTCAATTGCTCCATATTTTCAAAACTAGCACTTTATTGTTACCATTTGACCGCCCTTTTTAACTTTCTCTGTGAAGTATTTTACTTTTCATTCCACTCTTATATTTAACATTATACTTTGATTCCATTATACTGTTATAACTTTCCTATACTTCAGTTTCCTTGTCTCTCTCTTTCTGAACTATCTGTACTTTTTGACCCATCTCATGCCTTCTGTTAACTTCCAACATGCACGCCTATTTCTTTTCATCCCCCCTTGTCCTTCACTTTTGTAATTCTTATTCTCTAAAACACACTCTTTCTCCAACACTCTATTCTCATTTTTCCTCGCTTTCTCTTTAGCCTCTTCCTCTTGTGCTTATTCTTTAATTATCTCTGGAGTTACTTTATTTGTGATAATTAACCAACGAAATTGATTAAAAATTTATCTATATGATCATTGACATTTTTATAAACAAAAGCTTAGAGTTATCATTTCCAAATACGAAATTTTTTTTACTGAAATTATCCGACAGTAAGATAGTAGTGATTTAAAAAGTGAATATTAGACATTTTATATACCACTTTTCATACTCCTTTGTATGCAGAAATGATACCTCTAAGCTTATGATTATGAAATTGGTTATAAAAATAACATATATTAGTTGTTAATAAATTCCGTTGGTTCAATATCACAATTAAGCTTATACCTATAATAATTATGAAAGAAACAAAATTTTCTACTAGGAGACAGCAGATTAAGACATTTGTTTATAGAAATAGTTATCAACACTTACACAAACCTGTGTTCAAGCCTTATATTCAGTTTGAAAATCACTATAAACTTATTGTTGGATAACTTCAGTGTAAAAACGGATTTTTGTATTGATAGTGCCCCCTATTCTTACTGACAAAATCCAGCTATTCGTACCGAAATGTCGGTACCTGTAGCCACGGCCTTTTGTATTAAGGAATGATAAATCTAAGTTTTTGATTATAAAAATGTCAATAACAATCATAAATCAATTTTTGATCAATTCTCTTATGTATGAATCATATGAAAAATATTAGCAACAAGAATCAAAACAAAATTTTCTTCTATGAGAAAAAGATACAGTTAATAAATTGTTTATAAAAATTGTTATAAAAAATTAAGTTCAATAATCAAAGGATTATTTCTGTTCTTTGAGTACAGTTGCAATAATTCTGGCCAATATAGTGAGTTTATTTTAGCATTTTTTCTTTCCGTAAAAATCAATACAGCTGTAATGGCCAATTTATCACTATATTTGTTTATATATTGTTGTACTCTGGAAAAATTAAAAAATTGCAAACGATAGTACTTTTAAAAATTGGATACTTTGGATTTCCAAAAAAGTTAATTAATAGTTGTTTTCAGTCATTTTTTTATAAATAGAAATTAGTTTGTCACTATTTAAACAAGTGTCCTTGTAAATTAGAAGACTTTTCTCCGTCAAAACTTTTGTATTTGCTTTTAAATGAACTTGATAAGTAAGAAGATTTTTTCGTGATCCTTTCAAATCTCCTCAGCTTCTTTGGAATGTTAATCTTTTAAATCCACTAAAACCTTTCGACTTTTCTTTGGATTATCCTTTTTATTACAGATGTCTCCAAATTATTTTAGATTCTTTTGCTTATGTTGAATTCTTGAAATTTTGCCAAAATAATTATATTTTTCTAAATTTATTCTAGTGATGCAAAGTCTCATTTTTAAATTAATTAGTTATTGTTATTACACAATGGGAATGTGTAATTAATCTATGCCGAAATAAATTAGGTCCGGCTTTACTTTAATGAATGTGTCAACATAATATCATATTTGAATTTATTAATAAGAACTCGGATTAATATCGTCAAATGTGTTGCGGATTATATAACATTAATTAATTTGACATATGGGGATACAATTTAAATGATAAACCAGACACTGCTTACGTAATGAGAGTAGCGTTTTTGGAGTACACGAGTAGACTCGAATAGAATTTATTTGTTTATAATTTTACAGTAATCTTCCTTTTTTTAAATCAAAAAATCATTTAAAACCATGGTTTTTGTATTTTATAAAAACTTTCAAACATAAATTCAATCACCATTGAACATTTTTCTATATACTTGTATGTGTTCGAATTTGCATTCACAGTTTTCGATTCCAGATTAAAGTTATTTATCTTTATCGACCTCTATTGGAATTCTAAACTAACTAAAGTTTACCTCTGTTGTCCCTTTTTCAGAATTTTATTTCACCGTTATTCTGATTTTATTTACAATCAAAAGATTACATTTCCATGAGAATGCACCGAATGAAATTCATGTTTTGTGACAAAGCAATTAAATCAAAAGGTTAATCAATATTTAAAATGATTCAATTTATTTAATAAACAGAAAATCTGGATTGTTTAAAAAGATTTTATTTATATTTAAAATTTTAATATGATTGTGTTCGGCATTATGGTTTAGTATAATCAATATTAAATGCTAATAGTATCAAAAATTTTCGTTAAGCTTATAAATAGCCAGTATTTCGTGTGATGGAAAACTAGTTCCTCGCTAACCAAAATTGTCTATCGATTTAAGCTGATGAACGATATCGAATTTTAACCTAATTTTCGCCCACTTACACCCCTACTATGAATTATAATGAAGTATCAACCACAGAGTAGACATATATAAACATCAAATAAAATGTAATTTTGAGAAATAACTGCATTGGTTATAAAAATTATGTTCAGGTAACAAACAAAATTGTGACATTATAGTTAGAAACATTGTTCAAACTCCGTGATCTAATTACTATCCTAAATTGAGCCGTTCTCTGCAAGAACAACAGCTGTTTTTGCGGAGAACGGCTTTTCGAATTCTCTGACTTCTCGAATGCATGTTTCCATGTTATTTCGATTTTTTTTAACTTTTAGATTTTTCGTGAATTTTGTAAGTGTCAATTTTGGCTGTTTCATAATATTGGCCAATACAATAACAACATTCTTTTATCTTTTATTTAGAAAAAGTTAAACGCACTTTTTGTTGCTGGAAGTTTTTCTTTCAAATTTTCTAATATCCAGCAGGGTTGCTGCAGATGCTAGAAACTCTGAAAAATCGATCAAAGTCAGAAAATGATTCACCTGCTAACTTCAAAACTGTCAATCGTCAAAGCTCTCGAAATGTAAAGTTATTATTATTATGCTATTAAGCCGTTTCCCTTTCGGGTTAGGCGTGAATTGCTCGGTTGGAAAGTAGTAGTGTGTGTATGGGTGTATAGGTATAGGGTAGATGGGTATATAGGTGTAAGGTATAGATATTTTAGATTGATATAGAATTCTCGTGTTATTTATTTAAATAACATGTTATTTGCGCAACACTGCTCCGACCCAGGCTGCTGATCAATCTCTCTTGCGATCACCCAACGTGGAGAGTCTCACAAAAATATTATGTGTGGCTCCCCACAAACTTTTCTGTCCTGACATACTCTCCTAGCTTCCTTCACGTCCATGCATTTTTTCATGCAAGATCTCGTGTTTGTTTGGCTTCTTATGTCTCTTCGGATTAATGTCTCATTCACAGACTCTACCCATGCTTTCGGCGGTCCACCTCTGGGCATTCTGCCATTTACTTTACCTTTATACACCTCTTTGGTCAGTGGTTCATCTTTCATTCTTTCAAGATGTCCGAACCACCTTAACTGATTTCTTTCCCATATATCAACTAGCGTCTCCCCTGTACCACATTCTTTGAAGATTATCTCGTTTCGCACTTTGTCCATCAGTGTTTTTCCGCATATTGTGCGCAGAGCTTTCGTGCCAATCGCGTAAATTTTACTCATGTCCTTTTCTTGACATGTCCATGTTTCGCTACCGTATAGTACAGCTGGTACAATTAAGGATTTATATACGGTCATTTTAGTTTTTTTTTATTTGTTTTTATTTCTGAGAATGGACCCTGCTCTCCCGATAGCCTTCTTACCATCATTAATGCGCCTATCTAACTCCCCATCTATTCTTCCGTCGCTAGTGAATAGGCTACCCAGATATACGTATTTGTCAACTTGCTCTAATCTCTTATCATTCAAGACAATGTTGCACATTGTTTTCTCACTTTTTCCTTCAAATACTTGATATTGATATTGATTGATATTGATATTGATATAAATGTTTTATATAACAATTTAAAATGAATCAGTATTTAAACTCTTTTCAATTTGGATGCATTAAACTGGAATCTTTTCTGATACTGATTTTTGAAATTCAGCTTAGCTTTAAATTAGAATCGCATTGAATTAGTTTGTTTACTAATTTCGCCTTCTAAAAATTAAGTTTAGAACTAACTTCTAATTATGTTTTTGAAAATTCTCACGAATTGATTTGTATTTTTCTTTACCACATAATCCGAAACAATAGAACATATGTCTATATTAAACATCTTAAGTATTATTACATCAAAAATTATACTGTCAGCTTTCATAAATTATTCTCGATGTCCTACTTAAATCAAACAAGTAATAGGCGATCTCCCACACTAAATATTGTACTAAGCTGATCGATGAAAATCTATAACCTCTTAAAGTCTCGAACTTTATGATTTTAAACAAGCAAGTGTCTACGCGTAACGAAAAAATCAAGCTATACTCAAGCTATACGTACGGAAATATCAATACGGATAGCCCCTTTTTCAGCTACCCCTATTCGTACCCAAAAAAGCTTGCTACTTGTACCGAAATTTCGGTACACGTAGACACGGCCTTTAAAGAATCAATTATTTTCATTCTCATCAAACATTTTACCCAGCTTTAAAAGTTTTTTTTCGATTGTCATTAGTTGTAACTCGATTTTATGAAAAAGCCTGTCATACATTATTATTTAATCCTGGAACATGACTGAGAGGGACTGGCAAGGATTTAAAACTTGAAAGCATGTGAATTCATTTTCAGAGTTTTAGACGTATAGTTTCAACACTATAGTCACTAAAATGAATTTTACCTGTGTGTATAAGTAATTGCCTTGCTTTGAAAGCTTTGGAGCCCAAACCTCGAGGTCTCCGATTTCAGGTCAAGAGATCAAGTTGCAAATTCAGGGTTCGATTTAATTAATTTATGAAATAATGATCTCATTAAATAAGAAAATATATATTATAAAATTTGAACACTCTTTGCAGTCATTTCAGAGGGAAGTAGATTTTATAGCGCACTTTAAAAAACTGGAACATTTTCGTCTAATGAAGGGAATTTGCAGTCCTGTTATGTACCTACATGTATACACATTTTTAAAACGCTTGGGGAAAACTTTAATGATACATTTTATTCCTCGTACTTTTAAAAGTAGTTAAGTTTAAACTGTAGCAGAAAATAAGGGAAAAAAGTCTTCAGTTTGAGTATTAGTAAGGCTAAAAGAAAGACTTTAAAGAAAAAATTCCCTCCTTGGGAAGTATAAAATAAGATAGAGAAAGCCCTTTTGTTCTAACCTTTTGTGGCTTGGGGGGTTCTTACTTTAAGGGTCGATAACTCTGTGTTTCCTTCCAGCACTTCATGCAACATCCCTGCTTGAAGCATATTTTTTCACCATAGAATTGTTTCATAGAATTGTTGTATTTTGTCAGTCTTTGGAACTTATAGACTCAAAACTTTTTTTGGGTTATAATCTTAGGCAAAAAGAAGGAAATGAGGAGTTTTTTCTTCTTTATTTTTACGACAATTGCCTTCAAAAGTTACCGCGCTATATAATGACTTTATTCAAAATTATATGGTACAATATAATATGTAAATTTAATTAAGATTTTTGCCCAATAAAATACCTTGGAGCTTCCGTTTCTTTTAATACCGGAGAAAAGTTTCCACTCAGATATCATCTATGAATACCTCTTTTTTGTAACTTTAATTAGAAGTCAGGAGCTCCTAATTATTCCCCGTTATTTTTTTTTGTATTTTTTTTCCGCTCTCTTGCAGAAGTACTTTTAGTTATTGCGCAGCGAAAGATGGTCTGATTATATTTTTCTGACCGTAATAATAAATTAGCAAAACAGAGTGCAGAAAAATTGCAAAGGCAACTGCATAAGACGATAAAAAAAGTTATTTCCTTGAATCATAAACATAAACTAAATAAAATCAGTCGGTAGGAACTAGGCCGCTGTAAATTATATAGAGGTAGAATATTCTGCAAATTCACACTCTTCGAACAAAAACAAGAAATGTGTGAGAATCGGACACAAAAGGGATGAAAACAAACCAGTCTCTAAAGCTGAAATTCCATGAATTGGCAGTAAAACTCTATACAATTTTGTTTAGGTAAAAATTAACTCAATTCATTAATAAAATTAGGAGTTACTTATCGAATTAGGAGTATGATTAATAATTTATAATTAGAAGGCCTATTTTGGCCTTACATAGAATCACTCACAAAAAACTCAAAAGAAGTATTATCATAATTCT
>CAKNWT010207306.1:0-13069 GCA_932066315.1 Andricus coriarius | reverse complement strand
CTGCTTGAATATTCAAGTTCATTAATGAATAAATTAATAGCAATAATATTATTTTTACGAGATGATAATATTAATAATCTTACGAGATATTTTTAGAATTTTAATCTCAACTTTTGGTCTATTTTTGATTCTGCAGAACTATTTATTAATGCATCACTTTGTGTGCACTCTTCGTTCTAAACGAAGCAATAAAAGCTCACACGTCACAAGCACGTGTGTCCAGACACGTGAGTTTCGCGCCGAGTTATTTCCCACTCAGCCTGACTGTTGAGTAAAATATAAAGAGACAAAGTGATCAAAAAGAAGTTTGAAATTTTTCTAGCACTTCTCGATTATTTATCATTTTAAAAACATTTAATTATCGAAAGTTTACTGTATGTCCTCCATTTATTTCACTTTTAATTAAACGGGCTTTTCAAATTTTTTTTCTATTAAAAGAAATTGCCCTTTTTGTGATTGTCGTACCTGACAATCTGCAGCTTTAAAAGCTTTTTTAATGACCAGCATATTTCGTTAGACGCCATCGCTTTCCATCCGCTAGAAAAATATGCAAGCAGCTTCTGGGAATTGTAGATTTAGCAGCACTACAAATTTTTCATGAAAATATTGCTATAATATTATCGAACCCATGTGAACTCTGTTATAAACTCGATTACTGGAAAAACTACTGTATTATGGCCGAGTAAATTGTTTCTGATCGAAAGGGATCAAAACTGATGGTTGTATTCGGGCATGAGATTATAAAATGCAATCTTCAAGTATTTTTGAGGTTCGTGGAAGGAAGTCATAAAATTCTATACTCAGAGGAACCTATCTTAGAAGTTGATTTATGCATCTCAAAGTTAGTTTCACATAATTTGGAAGATAGATTGCAGAACGATTCTGTTTTTGGATTTTCAAGAAAGAAAATAATGAAAAGGGGTAAAAGGAAACAACCTAAAATGTTAAAGAAATATTTAAACTTTATTTGAAGTCTTCAGGATCAATTTAGAATTCAGAACTCTGATATAAAAAGTTAATTTTACGCAATTATTTTCAACTGTGAAATAATTTGTTTGATTTTTCTAACAATAAGTCCAAAATTGCATTAAAAGGAAAATTATCCTTGAATTTGCACACAATTAAATCCATTGGACGTGATGAAAATTGCAAGGTTGTGACACCTAAAACCTCTCAGTCATTATGACCATGGATATGGTTATTTCAGGGCCACGTGGAAACTGAACGTGAATTCATGAGATCCAGAGGATTGCAAGTTTTCACCGTAATATCACGTTCTCTTAATCCAAGTACCTATCGAGTTGAACAAAACAGCCAGATCGTTCTCATACTAAATATGTGGCTCAAAAATATGCCCTTGCAGTTCGTGCAAATCTTTAAACATGTAAAAAAAAGAGTGAAAATGGAGTCCCAATATGATGAAAAATAAAGTCCCATTTAAATAACAAATTATAACAAAAATATTTAAAAAGTTAAAAATACGTTCTGTCTCGAAAGGACGTTTTAACCCTTTGCGTCATCAAAGATCGCTCAGCGAACAACCGTTTTTTCGCAGTTTTTCATTTTTTCAACCACTTTTTTAAAGAAAATGTACCGGGTTTTTCGTTTCTGTACGATCCATAGAACATCAATAAATGTCCAAAAAATATGAAGAGTCATTCATTGTTAATTTAAAAATAATTATAAGTAAACAAAAAGTCAAAATTAGCACTTTCTCTATTCTTTAAAACCATTTTCAAACATAATGTGATCATTTTTTCATTTTTGTCCACCATATGGGATCAGACGTTTTGAATTTTATAAAATCGAAAATTTTGACTTCAGATTCGGATTTAGCTACAAAAAAAAACACATTAAAACATGATGTAACCATTTTTTCTGCCACATTGGATCTGCTAACTTGAATTTTTCGAAATCGAATATTTTGACTCCAGATTCGAATTTAACGACCAAAAAACCCTCAAAAAACGAATTTGCAAAAATATCATTTGTAACGAAAATAATGTGACCGAAAGGATTAATGACAAAAGAACTTATTAGAAAAGTTCCACTGAACTTTTTTTCTAATTTTCACAATTGCTCATAACATTTATATTCTAAAATGGTTTTTACTCTTATCCCAGAAGGATTTTTCTAGTTTTTTCGAGAGTACTCAAGTTCTAAAAAATGTCTTTATTATCAAGAAGTATTTTAAATACAATAACTTTTTAGGAATATCAATCATATGAGTGCTTGAGAAAAATTTTTAAAATATTAATTAAGACTTTTCTAGTACTTTCGCCCTATGGAAAAGTGCTGTTAAGAAAGGAAAATTTTTCTTTGTAATTTTTTACTACGTCAACAGTACTTTTTTGGTATATAAGTCCTGTAAGTGATTGTAAACAAATTCGACAAAAAAATTAATCTTTTTCAGAACTTTTGTTCGCATTTGGTACTTTAATTTTGTTTCATATCTAGTACTTTAGTGGGACTTTATTCGGAATCCCAATTGGATACCAATGGGACTTTTTTTACTATAACTAGAACTTAAGATCTGGAATTTTAATTAATTTAGCAATTACAACTACTACTTTATTATGATATAAGTTAATAGTTCTTTAATTTATTTATTAAAATTGAATATTTTAAAATAGTTTCATTACAATTAAGCCGTTCTCTGCAAAAACAACTTAAGTCGAGAACATGTAAATATTGAAAACGCCAAAATAAAAGTAAATTTAGTATTCCAAGGTGTTATGAGTAAATGTGGTAAGTTTTTTTGTGGACTAACATCACTTCTCGACATAATGATAGTCAAAAATTTAAGTACATTCATTCCCATAGGTTCTGATAAATAATTACGAGAAGATATTTATAAGTTGTTTTTGTCCCCAAAAAAACAGAGGTAACTGTATTATGGGTTAGTCCACGACTCGTCCTGAGGTTTGGCTCAGCGCACTGTTTCCCATCTAGTTTTTTCCTTATTACTCGGGAAAACCCATATCCATGGAGTAATAGTAATTTATACTCAATTGGCGGCATGGA
The DNA here is from genome assembly GCA_932066315.1 of Andricus coriarius. NCBI lineage: Eukaryota > Metazoa > Arthropoda > Insecta > Hymenoptera > Cynipidae > Andricus > Andricus coriarius. Next base: position 10,045 of record CAKNWT010207306.1, on the reverse strand, counting down.
AAAGGGAAATGCTGTATATATTTTGGACTAAGGAGTTCAAAGAGATTATTGATTATATTGGAAAAGGGAAGTGCTGTATATATTTTGGATTAAGGAGTTCAAAGAGATTATTGATCGTTCGCAAATAAGGTGGTCTCTTTAAAACAAGATTATCGTTAATTCATGGGATGGATATAGGTTTTTCCGAGTAAGGAAAAAACTTAGAAGTACGCTGGTTGTGGGGCACTGCCTGACGTCACCGTGGGAGGTGCAGAAGGGTCAGACTATACGTACAATCTCGTCTTGAAATAGGCGTGAGGACGAGTCGTTGATCGCCCATGCATATTATATAGGATTTTAACGTTTTTGAGAAGCTGTTGCTTTTAATTTTCAGAGTGGCAGGTTACAAACGGGTGCGATTACAGATGCAAATTCGTGCTTCGTGCTTCATTCCGGAAACAGATTACGGTAAATTTCAGTCCTCGGGGAAAATCCGGGGCGAAGGTAGTCGTTTCGTGGTTTAAATTGGTTTGTTACGCACAGACGAGCTCGAATTTCACGCATGAAAATCTCTAGAGCACACGAGATTTTGCCGAGTAGAGCCACACGTATCAGCGTAAAATTCTTTAAGCTGCTTGCAACCCTTGACAGATATTTGAATTTCCTCGTATACTAGCGTCAAAATTGAGATGAAATATTTCCTGCGAAAATACACGTGTTATATGATACAAAAACAGATCGACATATACAAAAGAGCGTGTAATACAGGATTTGAAAGGATTTGGAGGTATTTCGCAAAAAGGGAGATTTAAATTTCCGTATTTTATTTTATTCGACAAGAAAGATCCCGAATAATGTGTTTTTGTTCATAGTAGGAATGGCACTAATGAACTTTAATAATGTCTTACGAGATGTGATTTCATTATTCTAACTTCTTTTACAAAATTATTAGAGAACATTAATATCATTCCTATCATGAGAAAATTCACATTATCCAGTACCAGTCTCCCCTGTGCTTGACATTTTTTAGAATGTTCAAATTTTTAATTGGAACACTGCATCAATGCATCGAGTAGGCAAATACTGTCCAGTGTCAAATTTAACTTTGAGTGTTAAATATTCCATTTTTTGTAATCAACTCCTGAATAATAGGGGTGCTTTGTTTTTGAGCTTCTGAAGTTAAGTTTGTACAACTACATTTTGTAAGGTTAGATGATATTTGGCATAATGTGCAGCTCAATCAAATAATATTGTAGATTTTCATTGTGAAATTGAAGCATTTTGAAGCTTTGTAAATTTGTTATTAGTACGAAAGAAATGAAGTTGTGAATTTCCCTCAAAATATTTCTTCTTTAGCTATATGAAAGACATGAAAGTGAGGAAGAGATATCAACCTTTTTATTTAATCCTCGAAAATAGATATACTTTTCATAATTTTGGCACAGATTTTGTCTGAGAAAGCAGGGAATGAATCATAAAAGTTCGGGTCACAATTTCGAACACAGCTCTTTCTATTCATTTTATTTCGAGGAACGAGAACTTCCAGGAATCGAGACAAGAATTTTAAATAGGCCAACTTCGCAAAATGGCGCATGTTTGAAGCAATAAAAGGAAAAACTAGTAATTCTTTAGGAATTTGTTTTTGAGAAGACAAAAAGAAAGTTTATCAGAGACTAGCAGAATTTTAAGGTTCTACAATTTTAAAGTGTTACGATTGAAAACTCTTGAATTTTAAGAATGTAATTTTTAATTGTAAAACTTTGAACTTACAAAATTTTCAATTGCAAATGGTCAAAATACAAAACTCTTAAATTTTAAAGATTTACAATTCAAAATTCTACGATTTTTAAGAGTTAAAACTGACAACTCTTGAATGATTAAAAATGATTAAATTTGGATGATTTTGGAAATCAAAAGTCAAGTTGTCAATTCTTCATCTTCCAAATTAAAGATATTTCGAATGGAAAGCATCAAAATTACAAGAATTTAAATTTTTAAATTTAAAACTTGCATAAGTTTGAATTGTCAAGTTTTAAATTCTACATCTTTCAAATTGAAAGAAAACACGAATCCAAAGAATCAAATTTGCAACAATTTTAATTGTTGATCTTAAAACTGGCCTCATTTTTAATTGTAAGTTGTCAATATTGAAAGCCCTTAAATTTAAAAAATTTATTATTCAAAGTTCTACAATTTTGAAGAGTTACAACTGAAAAATCTTAAATTAGTAAATATTATATTATTGTATTATTATATTATTAAATATGTAACACATCTTTCCATACATAAAAAAAAACTTTGCAGTAACAAGTTACTATTTCACAAAGCAACTGTAGCTTTAAGGAACTTCCTCAATATTATATTCAATTTTGAATGATCCTAAAGTCAGATAAAAATGATTGTTATATCGATCAAATATGATGAGAATTTGATATTCTAATTCAAACTAAAGAATTTACATTGAATCCCAACAACTTCACGTGGAAACAGAATCTTACAAGATGGCAATCTGACATATACTAATAAACTGTCAAACTGGGTGGTAAAAACAAACCAAGAGACAAAAGCACGCGATAAGTGAGGGGAAACATAGGAGATTTAATGCGGACAAAGTGATGAATGAATTTGAAGATTATTATGTATAATTCTACTAAAATTCGATATTACTAAAAAAATTCTGCATTTAAGTCCTAGAATGCAAGACTTGATAATTATGTAATTACAGAATTAAAGAATTCAGGAATTAAGAAATTAAACAATTATTTAATCATTATGTATTTAAAGGCAAAAATTATATAAATTTTCTAAATATCAATTCTATTTTTGTTCAATTGAATTTAAATTCTTCGACTTTAATCGCATGGTATTTTAGCGGTCCATCTATATTGCAGATTTTGCTGGATTTAAAGTTTTACCACCCCTGGGCTATATTATCTTGCTGCTCTCTCCTCTATCACAAAAAATGGATATTCGATAATAATAGCCAATTTTTTACTGTTATGTCCAGACAGTGTTGATCATCCTTATATATAGCTCAGTATATACAACACTTTATCCTTTTATGAAATTATTATCACTATAGAAGACGAACAAGTCTGAGAAAATATAGTCGATGTATACTTTTTTCACATTATACAAAAAATAAATATCAACTACCCACCTACAGGGCCAAAAATTCTAGGAGGTCTTTGCGAAATATTTATGACGTCGTTACGACAATATCTATTTCTGTATCTTAAATGTGTCTTTACGATATCGGGGGATGTCTAACAGACATTTTTAAGACATGTACATAGATATTATTGTAACGACGTCGTAAAGATGTTTGTGAAGACGTCCTAAAATTTGTGTGCCTATTGGGAACCTGTCTTATAAGGGGCTGTCCGTACTAAACTAAGTTACCAATTTTCGACTATTTTTGATCCACACATCCCCTCGTTAAGGGCATGTGATACATAAACAATGATCGATTTTAGCAGTGTTAGGTTCTCCGGGCTTTTCTCCTACAATAATAAAGAATTTTCCTTAAAAATTTGGGGGATGATAGCGAACATGCTAACGGACGTCCCCGAACTCTTCTATTGTGTAATAATTAAAAAAAATTCATTTTGCTAAATTTGATTAATATGTGTGTATTTTGAGGTTATGTGTGTTACAATTCTCCCCGCAGCTTTACTTCCAAACTAGACAATATTTTTGGTCGAAAACTTAGGACAAGTAATAAAACATAGTAACTAATGTCCCGGAACTAAGCTTTCTTGTAGGCAATCCAAAAAATATATTTCATAAATAATTTAATTTATGCTCGTTAGGACGCCTTCTATGCCACTCGGTACAACAGATACCAACATTATCGGAATGACAGAGACTTGACAAACGATCCTAACCCCCAAATAGTGCATATACAGAAAAATTTTATTTAGCAGAATATTTTTTTTTATGCTTTTATCCCTTGAAAAAAGAGTTCGGGGACGTCCGTTATTCTATTTTATAGCATCTCCGAATTCAGTGTTTACAAATTTAAAGTTTTGTGGATAAAACCCCGGGCGAACTGACCCCGATTGAAGTATCACATGCCCTTAAAGAACGTAGTTACGGTAGTTGAATTTGAAACAAAAAAATATTTTCTATATATATATATATAAAAATATTGTCATAAAAAAAGTTAATTTTCAAACAAGAAAGATGAATTTTTAACCAAGGAAGATGACTTTTCTAACATAAGAGATGGATTGTCAATCCAAAAGGAAATCATTTTTAACAAAACAGTCAATATTTCGACAAAGAGGATAGCTTTAACAAAATAGTTAATTTTTTAAACAAAATTATTAAACTTTAAACAAAATATTTAATTTTTTTACCATGTAGCTAATTGTTTAAACTAAAAATATGAATTTTCAACCAAGAAGACTAATTTTCTACCAAAAGACGAACTTCCAACAAAGCGCATACATTTTCAACAAAATAGTTTCAGTTTTAAATAAAAAAGATCAATTTTCAACCAGAAGAGGAACAGTTAAATATTTAGTTGAAAAAATAAATTTTAAACCGAAAGGAAAAAATTTTTAACTGGTGGAATTCAATAAAAAAGCCGAATTTTTAACAAATTTTTTTGAATCCTGAGCCAAAAAGATAAATTTTCAAAATAATACGTGAATTTTTAACCAAATTGTTAAATTTTGAACACAAAAAGAAAAATCATCCACCATAATGTTGAATTTTCAACCGAAAAATATGATTTTTCAAGAAAAATGTTAATTTTCAACCGAATAATTTTATTTTCTATAAAATTGTTCACTTTTCAAGCAGAAAAGAGGGATTTTCTACGAAACAGTTGCGTTTTCAATCAAAAATATGAATTTTCAACAAAAAAGTTCATTCTCAACCAAATACACAAGAGCTTCCATAGAAGGGCATCCGATTCACCGATTCCTAGAACTGCTGTCTCAGGCAACGGCTGTTTGCGTTTTGTGGCTCCGCTTTACAGGCAAGAGGCAACCCCCGAAACTGCCGTTATATGGGATCTCTTGTGTAGTTTTATTTTCAACTAGAAAAGATCAATAAATTAAAAAAATCAATTTCTGACTAAAAATGGAATAGTTACATTTCAAGTTAAAAAAAAATAAATTTCAACAAAAAATGAAACCAATTTCCAATGAAATAGTTGAATTTCAACTAAAGAGATTAATCTTCAACCAAAAAGATCAATTTGTAACCAAATAGTTGCATTTTCTTCAAAATAATTAAATTTTCAATCAAAAGAGATGAATTTCGAACCAAAAATACAACAGTAAATTTTTCAAAAACAAAAAAGTAACTTTTAACAAAAAATGGTGGAATTTTCTTATTGGGTTCTAGTAATTCAGTTCGTATTTAAACAAAAAAGCGAGAAATAGGGGGATTTTCTTGAAAACTGGGGAAAACAAAGCATCCGGCATTAGCTGCGAGGTGAATTTCGACTCGGGAAGAGTCCACATGTCAAGCCATTTCGAACACGGACAGCACTTGGATGAGTGACCATATGCAACGTAAGTCCGGGTTGTGTATTCGCTGCTATTTAACTAATGTCGAGCAAGAGGTTTGATGCCGAGCATTATTGTGTGCATTCGATGGGTAGGTTCGAATGACTGCCTTTAAACTCAAATGTCAAAAAACCAGCTGAATTCTGGAGATGGTTTTCTTCAGTTTTCCTCTCCCCTGGCCAAACGTCCTGGCAAATGCGAGTACAGTAGGACCTGTCGAATCGGGACTCGTCGCATCGAAATCCTCGGAGGGCTGTAGTCCCCACTCTTAAACCTCTCCTCTAGCCATGATAGGTAGGCGCATGCGCACAGAGTCACTGCAGACGCCACCGGATGGACGTCAGTGCTGTAGGTACAAAAACGTAACGGCCTGTAACGGCCGGTCAAAGATTAAAGCCCTGAACATTAAAGATACGTGACTGCCAGGAGGTGTAGCTAAGATTTGTTTCAGCGACCTGCGTGATCGAAAGTGGAGCCCCGGTCCGTCCCGATCCGACGAGTTCTACTGTAATTCTAATACAGTTGGATGCAGTCACGGGTTATCACTGATTGTGATTAAATTCATACAGTGATTCTAAGTCCACCTCAGTAAAAGAAAAATTTTCGGAGGCCCATACCCAGTGAAGTGGAGTCGTCTGGCGGTATATGTACTCATGCTAAAGGACTTAAATGATACTTTAGCATCGAGAGTGATCCGCGTATAGGCCACTGTTTCACTGGTTATCAAATAAAAAGGCATAGTACAATAGGTTTTAACCTTAGTGCTACGGGACTTAAACCGGCGTGTCATGGGAGTGGAAAAGTGTTACACGGACGTAGGGGTGGGTCATATAGACCCGCTTATTAGATATCAATTATACCAGCACTTTATTAATAAAAAAGGTAATATGCAGCTACTGAGAAGAACGGCAACGTCGCACGCATAGTTACCGAACTTCAAGCAAAATACAATGTGCCGGGTCTCACAGACCCAACCCCCATGACGCCGGGTTAAATGGACCAGCCTTACAAGACAATAATAATAATCAAAGTTATCTATGTTCGTAACGTTACTTCCACCGACCCACCCCCCTTACTCGTTAAAAATCGTAGTTTGTAGGAGGACACCCCCTCCCCGTAATCCTTCGAATTGGTAACGTTGTTTATGGATGGAACCTCAAACGAAAATGTCAATTTTCCGATGACTAAATCGTTTCGGAAAAATTCTATGTAATCGGGTGAAATGCTAATTAACGTTCAACGTGATTACTAACTTGAGTTTGTACTCAGATGCTACTCAGGCGAGGGTTTAACGACTTTTTTCGTTATTTGCGAAGCTGACCGCATTTTCCTAATGCAATACCGTTCCCTAGATTGCAGGAGTTTTAAACGATTATTATTATTTTTATTATTTAAACGATATCCATAATAAAAACTTTTTATTTTCGAGGAGGAAAAGCGACTTTAAACCAAATTTACCCAACCCCACCCCCAGAGGACAATGGGGGGGGGTTTCAATTTTTGCGAATCGAAACAAAAATTTTCAAATAAAACTTACGTATTTCATGAAGGAGAATCTGAATCTGTGATAAAAAAATTGGGGTTTTCATTTGAAATTCCAAAGTTACCCCCTCTCCTGCCTCCTGGGGGGGGGGGTGAATTTTGTTGTTGGGGTCTTTTACCCCTCGAAAATAAAAAGTTTTTTTTTCGGATTTTTTTTTTAAGATGGCGTTTTTCTTGAAATATTTTGATGTCTCAAGTTGAAAAAACACCCTGTGTATATATATATATATAAGTGTGTGTGTGTGTGTGTAACTCTAACCGCTATATTCCCTTCTCTAAAAAATGGATGGTTCGAAAAAATCGTAATTTCGGTATTTTCATTGTTTTCGGCTATCTGTAATCCTCATTGGCCACATAGTATTTCGCTATCTTTGAGTGATGAAGAATAGTGCAGCTTTTTTTATTTTTTGAAATCTCTAAATTAATTTCAAGTTGTGACAAAATTTGAAATATGGCGCTAGGGCTATCAGGGTGGGTGATGCGCGCATAATTTTTAGTCTCGAATAATAAAAATGTATCTCACGCGAGTTAGGGGTTGTAGCGCCCCATATTTGATTCGATTATTTGATATAACACGAGATTAATGGGTGGAATATTTTAATGAGATTAAGCTCATTGTACTGGTGCACCCGTGCGAATATCCTGTTCCGGTTTTGTCTCTAATTTTAGAATATTTAATAAAAGTGAAGAATATTTTCATTTTTTTATACAAAAATTGATCTTTGATACGTTTTAGTACGACTTAATATTAAGATATATGTAATTATGAAATCTAATCTATAACTTTATCAAAAGAGCTCATATTATTATTTTAATAAAGTATTTAGGATGATGTTAAAGCAATGAAACATAATCAGGAAAATAATTAATTTAAACTAAGATTTTGTTTGAAAAGCTTAATCAATGTTCTTTGATATTTTTGTTCAGTTTACAATTTGTGTAAATATTGCAAAGCCTCTAGTAATTAATAGAGCTTATATCGCAGGAATGCAATGATCTGCTCATTCTCAAGCACCTTAAAATTTAATTTACTGTGAAATTCAAGAATTCACTGGCGTATAAAATTCCAATGATTTATTTGTGCCCCACTGGCGAACCACGCAAATTGCTGATTATAACAGCGTCGAGTAATCTAGTCAGTAGAGAAACTGGATTATCCTCGATTAAATTCTACTCACATTGCTCGGAAGGAAATTCCCTAGTAACAGGAATTTTACTCTAAGAAAGTTGTTCTCACAATTATTTTGGTCAATTGTCGGTAATTATTTAGGCCATATAGGAGTTTAGGTATTTAAAAGTTTTAAATAATATATTATTTATTTATTTAAAAAAATATAAGCTCAGTAGCCAAAGTCTACACAAAAGTTTCTACAGAAAAGTTTTTATAGTATATATAGTAAGTTCTACGTTGTTTTATATTTTTTTTAAAACTTGTTTTCTGCTTTCAAAAGATCACGCTTTCTTGTCATAAATGTGCAAGTTTAACTGGAATCCTTTTATTGAAATATTCTTCTTGATCATAGACAAATCATTATTCTATTATCCTTATTTTTTTATTAGAAACGATCTTTTATTCTAGAATGGCAGGCTTACATAATTTTCCATGAGGGGTTTGCCCCATAAAACATCATTCATAAAGTTTGCTTCACCTATATCCGAAATATTGGGATCCTAAATTCTAACTTTGCTCACCACCCCTAAATGTAGCGTACATCATCATTTCTAAATAATTTGTGTTTAATGCGGGGCATGTTTATGTCCAAATATATAGACTACGAATTCCAGCAAACGATTATTGGTAGGCTATTAGACGATAGGAGAAGATGACTGGAACATGAATTTAATTTTGATAATTTGCTAACTATGCAACAATAATTGCAGCAAATTTTTTAACTAAATTTCACTTTTTCAGACAATCGTATAGCTATTAAAATTTTACTACGTTATGTAATAAATATTAGGGTGCCCCATGGAAGTTATTGTTTTGAATTTGTACAAATTTAAACCGAAAATGTTCTACTTTGAGTGACAAAAAGGATCCTCCATGTTCTTTAGATTAAAAAATATATCTCAAAGTCGTTCAGTGAGGTCTTCAGCTGCAAATAAGACCTTTTAACTTTTTTAAATATGAATTTCTACAGTTTTAATTATCTAACCTTGCGCAATGCAGGATAAAATCCATATGTGTTTTTTTTTTAAATGGTTAGCATACGTCATAATATTTTATTTCGCAGGGGAAGGAAAATTGTGCTACAAGCGAATTTTCACCTTGTTTCTGTCGGTGATTCTACATTTTAAATTTGTCGAGGGTAATTTTTTTTATTCTATGAAACTGTCCACAAAGCAGGTACATTTTATGCTGCTCTCATGCGGTCCAGAAAACATTTTCTAGCGTGCTTATCTAGCGTGCTTTCTATATGTGCTGTGTAAACGCTAAATAAAACATTTTTGTAATTTTTTTTTTACGAATAATTATAAAATTTCATTAAATGGGGGAATAGTTTAGAAATGCCCCGTAGCAGTAAAAAAGATTTTTTTGTAGGCATCCGAAGCGAATAAAGTTGGATATGTATTAGGGTGTCCTAGAAAACGCAAATTTTTTGTTATAACGCACCCCTTAAACTCATTCAATATGATGAAAAAATAAATGCGTATTCTTTATTTAAACAAATAGTATAAACCGCAGTTCTAGGGCTTCAAAGAGGCCCAGAATGATTATAACTATTAATTAAAATTAATTTCCGTAAAAATAATAAGTGTTGTTCAAGAAATACAACTGATGGTACCAGGCGCCGACGAAAAAAACTTTACCCACTTAGAACACAAATACTATCTCTACACGGAAAAAGAAAGTCTGTCCTATAGAATTTTTTGTTAAGTTATGAAAACCGACTCGATAGCATTGATAATTTATTCATCGCGATTGTCTGAAAATTGACACCAATAGTTTCTTAATTTATAGAAAAAAAATTTTTAATAAATTTAAGGAAACGAAATATTCA
>CAKNWT010207279.1:665-16521 GCA_932066315.1 Andricus coriarius | reverse complement strand
CTACATTCTTTCTAAAAAAATGAAAAAATCAATAGCTGACCTCAATTAGCATAACGCGTACTGTAAGAACTTGCAGTAGCAAAAGTTCACGCAAAACAGTCCTTTAGCTCAGACGTAACAACAAAGCAGAATTGAATTTCGTTATATGTCAACCTGTCCACATCAACTCAAGTTTCAAAGTGAATATTAATTTCCTGAAAACTTGATTGCTTTACATAATTCTGTTCTTCAATTTTTACCAGCAATGTGACACTACGTAAGCTAAATATCTGAAAAGGTTTGTGAAATACGCTAAGGAGGACTTAAAAAAGTATCAGATACTTTCAATACTAAATACAAAGGTGAAAAGCTCAGATTCCGATATGATTGTTTATCCTATTTTGTCTGAACTGCCAGGGCTTATAATTAATGCCAGTCAATTTAACGCAACAGAAGATTTCATTAAATTGCCTGTCTTTGACGAACCGAGAGCAATGACATTGTTTATCTACATCGAGAATTTAAAAGAAAATATACTGGCATCAGGTGTGGGACTCCTGAATTTTTTGAACGAACTAACCCCAAAAAGGATTCGACCATAGTGTTTGATCATTTGACTATGTAACGGTAACCTTTGCACCTATGAAAAATTGCTCGCACAAATGTGGTCTGAACGCTATTTGGATGCAACAGTTCTTCAGCTCACTAAGGAAACAAGTGAAAAAGTTCCTTTCCAGAATCGTCAACAGGTGAATGCTGCGGTACATCGGCTTAACCCCTTCACTAATGTTTATGAAAAACTTAAATATTCTAGGCAAATGGAATAATTTGCTAATAAACTCCTAAACATGAATGGCTACAATTTGAAAGGCGGATCGTATGACTATCCTCCTTACAGCAGAGCCTAGTATAATCGAAAAGGACTTATAGTTAATTATAGTGGTGCAGATGTTTCAACATTCCTGACTTTGTCCAAAGTGCTGAATTTTTCTCCATCTGCAATTTCATCAGTGGATGTGAAAATAGGCAACTATGTTCTAAAAAATAAATCCGCTAGTGGTTTGATTGGTAAATGCATGAACAATGAAATCAATATCCTTCTTACTACGCTTATGGCACACCAGCCTCCAAAGGAATCAATCGTAGAACGTACCAGAATGATAGATTGGGTGTCTCTTCATAGCGTATTGCCAATTTCTCCCGGTACGAAAGATGTAATATTATTGAGTACATCTTTTTTACTTCTATTAGTACTTTTGACAATTTTAATAATGATTTACGTGTCAGCACTTGTTCTGGAATTTGATGCTCTCGACTGGGATCTTTTTAACATCTTGCGAATTTTATTGGGAATGCCTGTACCCCGAGAACCGCCGTCTTATTTTTATCGCAATTCACGGATATATGCTATCGATCATCGTCTTTTTTGGAGAAATTGTATTCATAAAGCTGCAAATACTTCTAGCGATCTACCAAACAATAAGAGACAGGAACATTTACTAAAGACATTTCTTCTATTATGTTCGCTCAATAGGCTCTTAATCAGTTCACATCAACTAACCCATTGAAAAAAATGTGCTTCGTGCTAGTTTGAGAGGGCCTGGGAAGCGCGGGTACGCTAATGGAAATCGAGGGCAAATCGGACTTATAGGATTCAGACCAAACGGTGAAGCCATTTTGTCTGATTTTTTGTGTGAATAATGTAAAGAGTATAAAGACTTCCCGTACAGGCCGATTTAAAAAAAAAAAATCTATTTTTTATATAACAATCGAAAGAAGAAATGCGCATCGATGGCATTGGTGTGGTAAAGTGTTCTACCATTCAGCGAAGCAGGAAGCAGGTCCATAGAAGTTTTCGAGCTCAGAATTTTCTCCGGGCGATCCTAGCAACGAAAGGAAAAACTAACATCCTGAATGACTAAGTGTTTATACAAAAACTAGGGGCACCTATCCAAATGAGTAGGTGAATTTCTGAAAAGTTGAGTGGGTGGAGGCAGTTGGTGGTGGATTATATCATGAAATGCAAATTTTAAGGAAATAAAACTGTAAACAATATAATATCACAACTGACCGCACTGGAAGTAAAACAAACATAGCTTTGCAACAATTAAAACAAATGTAAGTAATATTTTCCCGAAAACTCTTTTATTCCTTTTTTAAAAACTGCCCCGCATCCCCAGGGCCCTTAATGCGTGCATTTCAACTACATTTTTTCAAATATCATAACTATCACTTGAGTAGATATGTTTTTCAATTTGTATCAGAGATATGTAATAATTGGTTCATCTAGAACATTTTCAATTTGTGTCCTATTGAAAAATTTCATCAGGAGAATTTGTATATCTTGTTAATATCTTTTGGAAATAACGATTTAAAGTTACGGATCTCGTAAAAACAAAAATTGAATATTTTTGAAACTGATGTTTTTAGATAATTTGCAAGTAATTTTTTCGTACACCAGTATCTTTGAGAAAAAAATTTCTAAAATTATTTTTAAAATTTTCGGTCAAATTTTCAAAATGCTCTAATTTTTAAATTGTGGTCTATTGTTTCTTTTTGATAACAAGAGATGACGCAGCATAAATTGGCATGAAGAAATCTATTTTTAGTGTAAAAAAATAATCAGAGACATCTATGAAACGAGGTCTTACTAGACTGCAATTATGGTTGCGTGGGGAATTTATGATTTAGCGTATTATATAGTATTTCTGGAGCACGTATAAAAAAAATGTTGTCTAAAAATGTATCCTTAATATCTTATTGAAGAATGGATGGATTTCTATTAACTAGATTTCTCATTAACGTCGGCTTTAAATTTAACTAGTAGAAATTGAGAAAATCAAAGCGAAAATACATAACTCTTCTCGAGACATCAAAAAAATGTTGCAGCAGACAATTGTATTCGCAGGTGATTTATAATTCTTGTTTCTGTCTGAGGTTTAACATGAACAGTTTCTTAGTTTATGGAAACAAATAAACGTTAATGAAGTAATATGGTAAATGTGAGATATTCACATACCTATAAACAATTTTGTATTAAATTAAAAAAAATGCAATTCCTTAATGTTTAACGATTCAGCAAACTTTGAAGTAAATCGTTGGACAGCCTAATGTTTATAGAAAATCAATAATTTATCATTTTAGTTTAATCAAGAAGCACTTTTTTCCTGCAAGGCCCCAAAACTCGTAAAATGCGCCTCATAAAAGAAAACCACTACAACTCTACATGGAAGATAATAAGCATATTATAAAATTATGTCAAACCGTAAAGAGCCATAAGTCAATATTGTACGTAATTCATGTAATTATTAAGTCAATAAAATTAATAAAACTTTTATGTTTTTTGTTTTGTATAATCAATATTTCATTTAAGATAAAATATAGAGACCCAAAATAGATTTAATAAATCTAGGAAAATGTAGGCAACACTCTGCATAATATAAATACATTCATATCATAAATTCATTTATTGGCATCAATAGGAAACAACTTGGTCTCACTCACAGTCTGCCACATGAACAATTATTACGTGTTATTATATTCAACCGTTTTATAATAATTAGAATAATGAATATATGCTGTTAAAGTTTTAGGAAATGTTTCAAAATATATAAGGTCACGTCTGTCTGCCCCATTTGATTTTTTGTTTTATTTAAATAATTAAATTGTACTTATTATATTTTATCTAGGGCTTTAAATCCCCGTTCTCAGTTAGATTCTGAATAAAACATGAATTGGAGTTCTATCTTGCGCTGGCCAAATAGCTGATCTTCGGAAAGATGCATTTTCTTCATTCCGACCGCGATTTAAAAAAATTTATAATTCTTGGGAATGAATATCATCAGCTGCTTCATATTGGTTGAAGAAAATAAAAAGTTCATACTAGCAGGACTAGTTTCTAAGCTTTTGTCATTTTTAAACATTTTAGTAAAAACTGTAACAAGAAAAAATTTTGAGCATCCTTATTTAAATTATTAGCTGATGTTTAAAGCGACATCTATTCTCTCGTCACGTCCCACGGCACTCCAAGGGCATATTTAGGTTAATTTTAAGAATTAGGTAAGTTTCAGAAAACTGAGATTTCCTCGCTGTCACTATCAAAAGTAAGAATCGAGATTCGTGGGATGACCCCGGATCACTTTTCCTAGGCTTTGGGAATGAACTTAGTCGCCTTGTAGATATACATTGGTCTGCACCAGTAATTCTTATGAGGGAGGATGCCCTCGCGTCCCCTAACACGGGCCCTACGTTCTGCGGCACTGGACCGAGATTTCAGCCTATTTCAAGACTCCCGCGATGCGGATGAGAAGCAGGTCTGTTTTGTCCTAGATTTGTTGTCGTGTGTTTTGCCAAGGCGGACACTCGCTCCAGAGTGAGGACAGAGAGAGCTTCCTTAATTAACGGAAATGCTGCGGATCTACTCTGTAGATATTTTGATTAAGTTACGGATTGTAAGTTGAGCCGCCTCTGCATCTTCTACCAGACGGGCACAATGATATAGAGAAAAACGAGCTACGTTGAAACTGACCAATCCCATGGCCGCGCCAAGCAAGCAGCCAATCAGCGCGGCGCAATGGAAACTCGCCCAAAGGACACGAGACGACTCGCTCGACGACCAGCAAGCCCGGTTCTCTTTCGTTCGGCAGCCACGAGACGAAAGACAGTTGCGACTTGCTACCTTTTTCTTGATTTTTGCGATCGCGTAGCACCACGTTAATGTTCCTTAATTAGAATCAGTTTAACTTCCTAGTTGAGGTAAGGTCCACTGTAATATCTTTGCGAAGCTACGGATCCTCATGTTTAGATGAATGAGTTTAGTTTTGAAGTATCGTTTTTGGAGTATAAATTGAACATGAGGAATCCCGCGAGTATCCAATGTCTAAGGTTTTATTCACTCTAATGTTTGATAATCGTACGTCATTATAGCTTGTTATCGCTTTTTTTAGGACGCTATGTTGGCCTCGTGTTTAAATTTTGGATTAATGTTGAGACCCGCTTTCTTTCTAGCCTTTTCTTTTTGCTGTCGAGAATTTAACATTACTTCAGGAGATTTTTTTTACTTGTAAAAGGCATTTGAGGTTAGCCTTGCTTTCGTTAGTATTTCCATATAGTATGCTCTCGATAAAGCCCTTGGAATGTCGGCCGAAAGATTCAGCCTCCTCATCAATTAACTAGCTTATTGTTTTTAGGATGAGTTAACGCGTAATACTAAGAAAATTTGTACGGTTGAATAAATGTGAACACCCAATTTTTGATAGTACTCCCTGGCTTAGATTTATTTCCGGGTAAGTGTCGCGTTTGTGCTTAGAGTTTTCCACAAGTAAGTTGAACCACCCCCTTTACCAACAACTTTAACCAAAGGGCTGAAGCCAGCCCGGACAACCACCTGGTCCACGCCCAGCATATTGAGTTTTTGAGGGTCCGGTTGGCGCATGTGCGCCTGGCGCCCAACTCCCAAATAAAGTATTTGTTTTTGCAGTAGGGAATTTTCAGATGATGGGCATGAGCTGAGTGACGGTAAGTTTCACGGAAGCTACAGAACATATTTCATTTCTCCCTATTTCTTAATATCCAAAAATTGTTACTTGAAGTTCCGTTTGTGTCTGACATCGGGGACTCATAACGTCATATAGCTAATTCAAACATATGAAAATCCTTGGATGGACGTTACGGTTGGCTGTTTCAGAAATACAAATCACTTTATTCAAATAAATTTTATTTTCATTGATTTGATTTTTTAGTGTTTTTGTTTTATCTATACCTTAAATTCCGTAAATTTCTTGAATTCAATATGGATTCCAAGAAATTCAAGTGAGTTCTAAGGAATTCAAATAAGCACAAAGGACTTTGAAAAACTTTGTGTATCAAGTTTTGTGCAAATCAAATCACTTTTGGAATTTTTGGACCGCCAGTTTGAATTTTCAAATTTGGATTTCGGATTTGAAATCAGCGATCAAATCTTCAAGAACTCGTAATTTGTTGGTACCCGAACTTTTTCGATTACTCGAACCGATTCGAGTACCCGAAGCTTGCGGGTACCAGAACCTCTTCGAGTATCGGGCCTTGAGCCTTTAGCACACCCCTAATAATTTCTACAATAATTTAATAAACGCCTATTCTCCGTGTTCTTGATAAAAATTAAAACTTGTAAAACTACTAAAATCCAGAGCATTTAGCCAGAGAAACTCGGAACTAGTCCTGTATGCGGCGACATCTATTATAATTAGAGCACGAATTGTAATCTCAAACGAAACTAATTGAAAGTCAACCACTTTATGAACGTAAAATGAAATTTTTAAGTTAATTTAGGACACAAATATTTTTCACATCACGTCAAACCTTCACTTAATATTTTTGGAGTTTAAAACATATTCTACTTATAAAGTGCGATAAAAATGATGCAAGGAAATTTATTTCCCGTAAAAGCTTGAACTTTTCTTTATCTCTATGTCAGTCCTTTTAATTGGGAACTTCACGATGATTTCAGAATAATTTGTAATTAGTTGAATAATTATATGTCTTCTTTAAACCAGTTCATTAAATAAGTGAATTATTCGGGGATTTGTTTTAGTTTCTATGACCTTTTTCTTTTACACTATGAATGTTAATGAAATTATCATGGACTTCCCAATTAAAAGGACTGACATTGAAAACAACGATTTTTTCCGTCGAAAAATACCCGAATAATGCATTTGTTTAAAAAAGATCAACTTTTTACCAACTATGTATGAGTGTTGATGAAATTATCATCGATTTCCAAATTAAAAGGACTGACTTTGAAGTAAACGAGTTTTTGCGTCGACCAATGCCCGAATAATGCATTTGTTTAGTATATTTATATAAAACGATCACAAATTCAATCAATAAATCACGAATTTTGCGGAGATTATCATGGTGATCGGAATTTAAAAAAACGGACGTTAAAAAAACTCACATATTGCGCTATTAAATCGGTAGATATCGTGATTTGGGTAATTTAGATTTTAGCTGTTCAATTTTTCGAAAAACGATAAAATCGAAAACCCAGAAAAAAGGAAACACCAACAGAATCATCGAAATGTACAATGTCTTGTTAATGTCGGTTATTTTTTGAAGTTTGCTGTGACATACGCTCGCGAGTCTTACTCAGACGTACTGAAGTATCATTACTTCTATTGTCGCTGATCAGAGAGACGGCCTTCTCGTAAACTACACAGCTCAGAGTACAGAGATTAACATCTTCAGAGAGAAAATCCGGGAGAGCAATATTAGCTGCAGCCAATTTGTCCATCCTCAGAAAGACTTTTTGGTGTATTTTTGATCTCCTAGTTCTCATGTTGGCATTATGGGCTATCTGCAAAGGTGGTCTTGCTGGAACGGGTGGTATATTCGCTGGAGGATGCTACTCTTCTTCTTGCTGATGAAGAGCTTCACATCCATTTTATTATTAGTATTATTATTTTTTTATTATACCAATAAGCTAAATCCCTTTCGGGTCAAACGTAACTCACTAGGTACTAGCCTCGTTATACTGTCGGGGATGAAGGAGTTCATATGAGAAAATGATAGGGGAGGGGAATTGTACTATAAGGCATTAGGTGGGGAGGGGTATAGATTTTTAGAATTATCTAGAATTCGCATATTGCTTATTTAAACAACACGTTCGTTCTACAACACTGCTCCGACCAAGGTCGCTGATCAATCTCTATGGCAATCACCCCAGGCGAAGATCTTTGCAAATTTATTATGTGTCACAGATCACACAAAAGTACGCAAGCTTGCTGATGATCACTCATTAAACTTCATACTCTTTACCCTAATGCCTAATACAGCCACTAAGTGAAGGTCTGCAGGCGGGCCCGTTGAAGTCCGAAGTCCTTTGTTTCTGGCTTCTGTCACTCCACTGACATTATTCGTCTCACATTTCTCAAAACTATTTGTCGTAATCTTTCCTGTCCTGTCACAACTTTACCTTCCTCTACGTCCATATATTTCCTCATACAAGCTCTTGTGTTTTTATGGCTTTTTATATCTTTTCGGTTTACGGGCGCTGGGTACGCTGCCATTTTCTTGACCTAAATCTACTTGTTTCGTCAGTCATTATTCTTTTATTCTCTCAACATGCCCAAACCATTCCAAAAAATTCCTTTCACTCTTGTCAAACAGTGTTTCCTCTACACCACATTTATTGAGAATCCGCTCATTACTGACTTTGTCCAGTTGCGTTTTTCTCATACATTGCGCAGGAATTGCATGGCAACCAGGAGTGAGTGCAGCACAGATTTATGAATTGTGATTTGAGCTTTATTTGTTATATTTTTTCGTGTAAATACTATGGCAAGCAAAATCGTGCAAAAAAAGATGCCATTTGGAATTTCAAACTATATTTCCATCCATTATCAGCGCTACTTATTAAATTGTATCAATACCTAAAGAGGATTTTTGGCGGTCGAAACGTCACACTGTGAGGCAAAAGAACAGGGCCATGGACAAATCAGGTGAAATGAGAGACACAAGTATTTCGAATTTTGAAGTCTCAAATGTTTGTACACTAGCAAAATTCAATTTAAGTGAATGCTATAGTTTACTATCAATGTTGAATTATACGTATGTACTTATTTGTAGCTTTTACAATTTTCGATTCGCATCTCGTATTTTTATTATAATCTTTGTGCGGTATCACTCATTTTCTTTACAAACTGCAATTTATAATTTTCCTGCCTTGCAGAAAATTAAATTGTCCTTTTCTCCATAATAATCTATCTGCATTTCAACTTTAGGAAAATTATTATTACCTATACCAACATGTTGTGCACTTCATACAGATATTCAATATAGAAAAGCTGTTCTTCGAATCTGTTTGTCTCTACTTTTCGTCACAATTAAGAAACAACATCTTGAAATTAGCTGCAACGAAATTTATCACACCTACTTTACTGTGAGTTGTGCTATTGATTTTTTGTTTGTTTCTGAAGAAAATAAGTGGAGCCTTTTTGTTCATTAGTCACATGTAAATTATTTTTGGTGATGTACATATAGAAAAGCCATCCTACTATGTGTTTGTATGCATTTTTTGCTAAGGGAAGGCAAAATTGCAGAAAGCTTTTCCTGAACGCATATGGAAGTTCGATAGCATCGAGAGCAGTATTTAGACGCTATGAAAAAAACGACTATAACGAGAATAACGAACAGGCTCTCACGCGAGCGCTTACCACGCCTCTTCTGCTTGACGTGTATATTAACTCGACCGGCAATTCAAAAACCTGAATTCGAGACCCATTTTCTAAATTACTTATTTCATTATTTTCCGATTCACCCTTTTTTATTGTTTTGAATGCACCATATAAGCTCTGTAAACATCTTCTTTCAATTTAAATAAAAATAATGAAAACAATTATTGGATTTAGACATATTCAAATGATAATAATTTTTAAGCAAATTTTTCAATTTTTATATATGTAACATTCTTCGTATTTGAATCTTCTCAAAGTCAAAAATGTCAGTACTTATTGGAGGCAGAAATCCCATATACACTCGAACCCCAAAGATATGAGAATCCCGGGAATCGGGAACTCCAAAGATACGAGCGTGAAAGGGGCTCCCACTCCTGTGACGTTTAGATTTCGGGGGTAATGCAAAAGTTCTTAAGCCAGTTCAAGGTACCACAGATTCATTTTTAAAAGATAGCTGGAATTTTAGGGAAAAAATAAAAGACTTAAAAATTCCTTCTTCACATTCCATGGTATCTCTAGATGTGGAGTCCATGTTTGATAATATACCTCTGGATTTGGCTATGGAATGAGTTGAAGAAAAATTAAATCTATATAGAAATTTAACCAAAATCTCAAAAAACGAAATACTTGTCGCGGTTAGAACAGTCTTTAACAACACAGTCTTTCTCTCAATAAATGTTATTACAAACAAACATCAGGCTGCCCAATGGGGTCTCCATTATCTCCAATCATATCGAATATCGTATTAGAAGACAGAGAATCTAGAGCGTTATCACTTTTAAGTTTCAAGCCAATTTTTCATAAACGTTATGTAGACGATGTGTTTGTTATAATTCCAACTAAAAAAATTCAGGAATTTATCAACGTGTTCCATAGCATCGATGAGTCGGTTCAATTTACCCACGAGATTGAGGGAAACAACACTCTAAACTACCTTGATTTGTCAGTGATAAAAAAAGATGATGGACTAATTCTTAAAAACTTGTATAAAAAACTTACATTTTCTGGTTAGTATTTAAATTACAACTCACCATCATATTGAACAAATAATAGGACTAATAAAAAACTTAATAGACAGAGGCATAAAACTTAGCGATGTTCAGTTTAGAAAAGATAATATTAAACAAATCAAAGAAACCTTCATTATCAACAATTATCCATTACCTCTTATAAATTGTATAATTAAAGAAAGAACACATGAAATTTATACTAATTCTAGTAAGAGTAAAAAGTCAAAACGGTTAGAACACTACATAAAAATTATAAAAGCTTAACTCTTTCGTATATACAAGATTTATAAGAAAGAATTAGAAGTTCTCTTACAAAATTAAATATAAACGTATATTTCGAAAACCATAATAAATTAGAGAATTTGTACAACAATAAAAAAAAAGATCATGAATGAACAGAAAATTTATCGGGTGTTGTTTACCTCATAAAATGTCAAGGATGTTCAAAGATTTACATATGTGAAACTAGCAGAAGACTATAAACGCGAATAGCTGAACATAAAAGAGATTGCAGAATCGGTAATAACAACTTGGGCCTATCTTAACATGCTTGGACTTTTGATCATTATTTCGATTTTAAATTTAAGAAACTCAGAATTTTAGCAAAAGAAAATATTACATACAAAAGAAAAATTATGGAATCGATTTTTATTAAAAAGTACAATAATTTGTGTGTTAATTTACTAACTGAGAGAATGCATATCATTGATGTTTATCAATGCTTATTAAATAGATTTGTTTTTTCAATTTAAAAGATTTTGGCTCGTTGATGTGACTTCAGCTATAATGACTATAATTACTCAATATCTAATCATATAATCAAATATGACGCCATATTACCTTCTCGTTACTAAATGTGTTTATCAAAATGTCAGTACTAAAGTTGAAAAATATTTTTAAAAAATGCTCAAAATTGGATGAAAAGTGACAAGTTCATGATACGAAAACCATCATATAGAGCATAACCTCAAGAAGGAAACGTCAAATTGAACAAAACACTTTTGAGTGGAAGAATTATTCAAAATTCATTTAACTTAAATTTAATTGAAGGTGACATTGTGTATTAACACGATTGTTCGCAAGATTTCATGCAATGTTCGCGCCTAAAAGGTTATTTCATATTCTGTAATAGTACGAAGGAGAAGTTATGTTTTCGTTACAGGTAAGAAAGAAAATCATACACAAAATTTAGAATTATCTAATTTTTAATTTACTATCCTTCTTAAATTATTTAAATTGTAATTTTGTATTAAAGTATTTAAATTTTTGATTGATTATGACAAGCGAGAATTCTTCTTTGCATAAACGTACGTCGCATTCGTCGCACACATGAAAATTGTTCATTTGATTACTCCTTTCATTTTGCAGACAAAAAATTGTTTTAATACACAACGTCACCTTAAATTAAATGTAAATTAAATGAATTTTGAACAATTCTTCCACTCAAAAGTATTTTTTTCAATTTGACGTTTCCTTCTTGAGGTTATGTTCCACATGGTGTTCGTGTCATAAACCTGTTACTTTTTATCCACTTTGAAGCAATTTGGTTAAAAGTTCCCTTGATCACTTGATAAAAAAAAAACTACAAATCGTAAAAGATGTCGAGTCTGCAAAATGAAAGGAGAAATCAAAAGAACAATTTTCATGTGTGAAGAATGCGACGTACATTTATGCAAAGAAGAATTCATTGCTTTTCATAATCAATCAAAAATTTAATAACTTTGATATAAAATTATAACCTGAATTATTTAAGAAGGATAGTAAATTAATAATTATAAAATTCTAAACTTTTTGTATGACTTTCTTCCTTACCTGTCACGAAAACATAACTTCTCCTTCCTACTATTGCAGAATGCGAAATGACCTTCTAGGCGCAAAAATTGCATGCAATCTTGCAAAAAATCGTTTCAATACACAACGTTACCTTAAATTAAATGAATTGTGAGAAATTCTTCCACTTAAAGGTATTTTGTTCACTTTGACGTTTCCTTCTTAAGGTCATGTTCCACATTATGATTTCATATTATAAATCTGTCATTTTTTATCCAATTTGAAGCAATTTTGATGAATATACGTAAACCTTAATACTGATACTTTGTTATTAATACTTTTTATTAATAATTTATTTATTATTAAGAAAATATGTTATTCAGGGGGCCCATGCACTTTTTTAATGGATACGATTCCAAAACTCTTGCACTAACACTCATGTACTTTGTATGGGTGAGGTGGTCACATGGTGCAGATTACAAAGTGGGGATACGCTAGTCAAGGCAGAGGGTTAAAATGTGATTATTATAAAATTATGCACCTCTTGGACAATAGTCCAACTTTTGTTTGAAATGTTTCCCTATGAAAACCATATTTTTCTTTCAGGGTAAAAATTTTGAGTGTTACATTGAACAAGTGATTAATGTATGATAAAATATACGTACACTAAGAATGGGTTTTTGTATATGTAACTATTAAATTCAATTTTGAAAGCGAGTAATTAAAAATAAATAAAATACTGAACGTTTATGTATCTGTCATTTCTTCCGTTGGTATACAATTTTTTTCAACGGCATAAGAAAATAGCTATAATCATTCAAGCTCTACATTCTTTCTAAAAAAATGAAAAAATCAATAGCTGACCGCAATTCGCAAAACACATACTGTAAGAAACTGCAGTAGCAAAAGCTCACGCAAAGGAAGTCCATCAGCTCAGACTTGACAACAAAGCAGAATTTAATTTCGTTGTATCTCAACCTGTCCACATCAACTCAAGTTTCAAAATGAATATTAATTTCCTGAAAACTTGGTTGCTTTACATAATTATATTCTTCAATTTTTACCAACAATGTGACACTACGTACTCAAAATATCTGAAAAGGTTTGTGAAATACGCTAAGGAGAACTTAAGGAAGTATCAGATACTTTCAATACTAAATACAAGGATGAAGAACTCAGATTCCGATATGATTGTTTATCCTATTTTGTCTGAACTTCCAGGGCTTATAATTAATGCCAGTCAATTTAAGGCAAAAGAAGATTTTATTAAGTTGCCTGTCTTTGACGAACCGAGAGCAACGACAATGTTTATCTACATCGAGAATTTAAAAGAAAATATACTGGTATCAGGTGTGGGACTTCTGAATTTTTTGAACGAACTAACGCCAAAAAGGATTCGACCAAAGTGCTTGATTATTTCACTATGTGATAGTAAGTTTTGCACCTATGGAAAATTTCTCAGACAAATGTGGTCTGATCGCTATTTGGATGTAACAGTTTTTCAGCTCGCTAAGGAAACAAGTAGGAAAGGACTTTTCCAGAATCGTCAAAAAATGAGTGCTGTGGTACATCGATTCAACCCCTTCACTAATGTTTATGAAAAGCGTAAATATTGTAGGCAAATGGAATGGTTTCCTAATAAACTCCTGAACATGAATGGCTACAATTTGAAAGGCGGATTGTATGACTATCCTCCTTACAGCAGAGCCAAGTATAATAAAAAAGGGCTCATAGTTAATTATAGTGGTGCAGATGTTTCAACATTCCTGACATTTTCCAAAGTGCTGAATTTTTCTCCATCTGTAATTTCATCAGTGGATGCGACAATAGGTAAATATAATCTAAAAAATAAATCCGCTAGTGGTTTGATTGGTAAATGCATGAACAATGAAATCAATATCCTTCTCACTACGCTTATGGCACACCAGCCTCCAAAGAAATCAATCGTAGAACATACAAGAATGATAGATTGGGTGTCTTTTTATGCCGTAGTGCCAATTTCTCCCCGTACGGAAGAAGTAGTATTATTAAGTACATCTTTTTTAATTCTACTAGTACTTTTGACAATTTTATTAATGATTTACGTGTCAGCACTTGTTCTGAAATTTGATTCTCTCGATTGGGATCTTTTTAACATCTTGCGAATGTTATTGGGAATGCCTGTACCTCGAGAACCCACAACTGCTTCCGCAAGGATTTTCTTCGTCTCAGTGATCGCTTTGTCTTTCTTATACGCGTCTAATTTCTTTGGTGGTCTTACATCTACACGCTTGAAGATCACAACTCAAATGGAATTTAACACCTTCGAAGATCTGGATAATTCTAGTTTAATACCAATGATAAGTCCAAGCTTATTCAAGATAACATTCAGTCAAGATGAAGGTGCTTTATCGAATCTTGGAAAGAAGGCATTAAACGAAGAACACATGGTAAAAGTCTGTGGAAGAATTATAAAAGAGTACAAGAATGTTTCGTGTTTACTACCTGGATCGAATGCAATAGCCATGGTAGAATCGTTTAGAGACGACTCTGGTAATTCTTTGGTGAAGTTAATGAAACAGCACTTCTGGGCTTCCAGCACACTTATGAATTTAGAAAAAGGTTCACCCTACCTGGAGCGCTTGGACCAAGTGATCGTCAGAATGAGTGAGTCAGGATTGCGACAGAAATGGACTGGACATTATTCCCGTGATCTTTCCAATACGGATGGTACCTTAGCAAATCATCAGGAAATTGAGTTCGCAACTATTGGAAGTATAAGAAATCTTCGACACCGCCTTGTTTTTATCGCAATTCACGGATATGTGCTCTCGATTATCGTCTTCTTTGGAGAAATTTTATTCATAAGGCTGCAAAGACTTCTAGCGATCTACCAAATAATAAGAGGCATGAACTTATACTAAAGACCTTTCTTTTAATATTCGGGCACAATAGGCTCTAAATCAGTTCACCCTAACTCATCCATTGAAAAAGATGTGCTTCGTGCAATATGTGAGAGCGCCCGGGGCGCGCGGGTACGCGCTCGTCTTCGTACGCTTAAGGGACCTGGAAATCGAGTGTAAATCGGACCATACCTACTGAACCTACTATTCAGCAAAGCAGGAGGCAGGTATATAGAAGTTTTCGAGCTTAGAATTTTCTCCGGGCGTCTCTAGGAAGAAAAGGAAAAACTACCATCCGGAATGACTCAAGTCTGCAGGTAATGAAACGCCCACTTTGACCAACATTGATTCATTCAGGGGCTAACACATCTTATACAAAAATTGGGGGCACCTATCCAAATGAGTAGGTGAATTCACGAAAGGTCGAGTGGGTGGAGGCAGTTGGTGGTGGATTATATCATAAAATGCTAATTTTAAGTAAAATAAAACTGTATCAATGCCCAGTTTTTTCAACGTGATGAAAAACAATTCTAACCTTCTTCCGATATGAATATTTGAACTTAGAACCTGTACCGCTACCCTAATAACGGTGCACAGCGTAATCCTTGTTTTTAAGTGACTGAGCGCGAGTTGAAGTCAAATAATAACAACTCTTCTCGAGACATCAAAAAAATGTTGCAGCAGACAATTGCTTTCACAGGTGATTCATAATTCTCGTTTCTGTCTGAACTTTAACATGAAAGGTTTCTTAGTTTATGGAAACAAATAAACATTAATGAATTAATATGGTAAATGTGAGTTATTTAAATACCTATAAACAATTTTGTATTAAATATTTAAAAAATTCAATTCCTTAAAATTTAACGATTCAGCAAACTTTGAAGTAATTCGTTGGAGAGCCTGTATAATATTTCCCCGTGTGCTAGCTAGTAATCGATGAACTAAACGAAACTCTAATGTTTATAGAAAATCAATAACACTGGTTTACAAAAAAAAAAAAAAG
>CAKNWT010207265.1:366-10645 GCA_932066315.1 Andricus coriarius | reverse complement strand
AAACCCTCCGTGCCCGACTTCAATCCGGGTGATTTAAGGAAAGCAAACGTTAGCTCATACGACATCGACAGATCCTCCACATTTCTGTGGAAGATGCCATGCATCTTCTTCTCGAGGAGCTGTTCGCGGAAGTTTTTCTCCTGTGCTTTCTTAATCCTGGCCTTCAGGAGTGAGTACTCGAGATGCATAAGATTTGATGCACCTTGCTCATCCCTGATATTGAAGTCAAGGCCGAGTGTTTCAGCAGCCTCCTCCGCTGCTTTGTAGAGAAACGCCCCTTTGCCCACTTCTTCGTGTTTCCTGACCATTTTAAGAAGAGGGTCTTGTCCATTTGCGACTATATGTGCTGTATCCAAAATAATCCTGTTGTGAAGACATTCAAGATTTAGTATTCCGCGTCCACCTTGACGGCGTGAGATGTAAATTCGCGGAACAGAAGATTTAAGGTGCATGCTTTTGTTCATGTGCATAACCTTTCGGGACCCGATATCGAGGGATCTGAGCTCGTCCTTCGTCCATGGAACCACTCCAAATGAATAGAGTACTACCGGGACGGCAAGCATGTTCGTCGCAGATACTTTGTTCTTCGCCGACAGTTCAGAAGACCAAATCCGTCGAATAAGATGTTTGTATCTGCATCGGAGAGTATCCTTTGTAGACGTCACGTCCTGAATGCGGCTCTGTGGCACGCCCAGCTATGTATGGGTCTCTCCAGCGCCAAGGTGTCGTACAGCGCTTCTGTCGACGAGCTCAGGGTCTTCCGGGATTCCATTAAGTTTTCCTTTATTCAAATAAACCTTGGCGCATTTTTCTAACCCGAACGCCATTCCAATTTCTTGAGTGTACTCTTTGACAATGTCTAGAGCCAGATGTAGTTTCTCTTGATTTTTAGCATAGGTCTTGAGATCATCCATGTAAAATACATGAGTGACTTTATGCTTTCGATTTCCAGGTTTGACGCAGAGGTACCCTTCGGAGTGGCGAAGTGCGAGAGATAGTGGCAATAATGTGAGGCAAAAGAGGAGAGGGCTCATGGTATCGCCCTGAAACATACCTCTCTGAAAGGTGATACTGTAATCAAAAGCTTTCCGGTAATCAATCCAGGCCATCGATAGGTAACGCTGATAGAATACTGCGTCTTTACAGACACATCTATCAATGAGCAGGTTCTCCCGACATCCTGCTACGCCTTTCTTTGAACCACGTTGTTCGTACATCTCTCGCCACACAGGTCCAATTGTCCAAACAATCCTATCATTTAGGATAGCTGTGAAGATCTTATACAGTGTGTTCAGAAAAATTATTGGCCTATAATTTTTAGGGTCAGCTAAATTGCCCGTCTTCGGCAGGAGCACTGTGCGCCCTTCTACCAACCACTCCGGAATAGGCTCTTCCGACTTTAGATATGAGGTGAAAATGCGGGTTAGATGCTGGTGGGTTGAAGGAAACTTCTTCCACCAGAAGGTCTTGATACCATCTGGTCCCGGAGCGGAATAGTTGTTTATGCCTCTTAATACGTTTTTCACTTCCCCGGCAGTGATAGGCGGGCATTCCTCCTCAGGTGTTATGAGGGCATTGCACAGCTCCTTGAAGCTATTTATATTCTCCGAGTGATCTTTCAGTGGATGCTGGACTTCGTAGACTTCTCTCCAAAATGCCTCGAGCTCCTCTGGTGTGGGCGGGTGGTCGACAGTAACTGGAAGGTCTAGGAAGAGTCGAGATGGGTCAGACAAAAACTGTTGATTTTCTCGGACCCACCTCTCTTTCCGCTCTAGACTTCTCCTAGCGTTAGATAGTGCTCGTATATACATATATATTCATTTCAATATAATAGATATGCATAATCTAATTTCATGCTCAGATTCTATCGTTTTATAACTGTTATACAATAGAACTCTTCTCTTATAACTTCATAAGGAATATTAATAGAGTATTTACCTTTATTGTTCTTGCATCATATTTGTTGGTTTTTTATTTTTTTTCCAAATGTTTGGCAGGTCCACCAAATTTGCTTTTACCATAATGTTCAAACTTTGAATAAAAGAATCTATAAATTAATTATAAATGTATATCCTGAATTAATGATCTTTCTTTAAAACGTCTTAAGTTTCAAAAACCAAATATAGCATTCGAAGTGTTCAAATCCTTTCTGAAAATTAAGTCATCTTGTTCAAAGATGAAAAAAAAAAATTTTCTTCGAATAAAATTCAATTTATTCACAGGCATGAACACAAAAGTAACACGAACACTTTTTATGAATAATTCGAACTATTAACTAGTTTTTCTACTCCAACAATAGCTCACCAAGAAAAAATTTCAAATTGAATGTTTCAATTACTTGTTATCTCTATCTCCACTAGCTAAATCATAATCTTGAGAAGAGTTGGTTGTTCTCAAATCGCTGTAAAATGATTGATGCTTCCCAGCAGACACTGTGATATAACTGTGATGTAATAGTTCTAGAACACAAAATAACAGGTTCTGTAATAGGATTAGAACGTACTTAGACCATATTCTAAGTAATGTCGTCCCCAAATGGACGTAGCAGTTCTGTAACGCTGTTGCAGAACCATTTTCTGTCAGAGATCTGTAACAATTCTGGAGCAGCGTTATACGTAACAAAAATACTTTTAGAACAATTTAGGAACAGGGTTACAGAGTAACCAAGTTCTATAATAGTGCTGTAACACATATGTAACAGTGTTACGATGTAAGTTAGTTCTGTGATTGTTCTGGAACAATTCTGAAACAACGTTATATGTCAACAAATATTTTTAGAACAATTTAGGAACAGGTTTACAGAGTAACATTGTTCTGTAATAGTGCCGTAACACATATGTTACAGTGTTACGATGTAAATTTGTTCTGTAATAGATCCGTAACAATTCCGTGACGGTGTTACAACGTTTTGGCATTTATTGTAACAATTACGTAAGGTCCATTTTTTTCTCTGTTTCTATCGTTAGAAAAAATCTGAAAATATTCACAGTGCTTCGTTCGGCCATTCTCAACGTGCATAATTTTTTCAAACAAATTTTGGCACTCAGTTTTTTACCACAGAATAGTCACCCCAAGAGCTATTATTGTACATTTTTTCAAATTTTTTAATTTAGGGGATCTTAGTGTAAAAAACTAAAAACTGTAATTTTGACATATTCCAACTCCTGAGGCCCATTGATACCTGAATGTATTCATATAATAGAATTATATAAGCTTATTTATACATTATTAGATACATTATATAAATATATACATAATGTATATATACATTGTGACAGAAAATATTAAATGATTATTCGTGGTACTATTATTTTTGAAATTTTTTGGAAGTTTTATTGATATATCTGATTTAGTTTCATATTGATTGAAAACCTAATCTTCGTCACTGTCCTCATTTATCACAATCACACATTTTGTTTTTGACAATAAACTCCTCAAAATGACTGCCGGTCTGATGATTCTCGGCAAATATCGACCATCAGCTGATATTATTATAGCCCCTCGGGGCTGTAGGGGTGGAAAATTCCAGAAATTGCGGACTAATCGAATTGCCCCACTAGTAGCATGATTTTGGTGGGCGCATGCGTAAGAACGATGCGCAAATCATAATGACTTATGTACCATGAGTCAGTACGACCAGCGAAAGTACTATTAAAAATCACTGCTGACTTTGAAACGTGATTATTCGTTCCCAAAATGAGCGAGAAAGGTTTTTTAAAACCCGTTAAAAAGCTTATTAAATTAGGCGTCGAATAAGCGCTAATAAAGATATTTTTGACATTTTGAAGAGAATATACCAGTTGAGAATTTTAAAAAACTGCAAGAATTTATCAAATTTTGTACCTCTAATTCAACTTGTGAGGCGACCTAAGTCTTAAGGTCTTGCCTTTAATTTAAGCCAATCAAAATTGAAAAATCTCCACGGGTTCTTGAGATACGTCTTCAAATATCCAAGCCTGAAACTTCAATTTTCAGTCGGTGACTACTGCCGTCGACCGCGAAAGCGGTGATCGCCCAAAATTTCTCAGATTTAGTTTCTTAACTTCAACTCGTGTTTTGACTTACACTATACTAATGACAAAAATTGAAACTGACAGGACGTAATCTGTGGGTTACTATTGTGGCTTACTATTATGTGGTAAAAATAACTGGGATAGTACTTGAGTTTTATCATACAAAGAAATTCATAAATATCATCCAATATGGCGGCTAAGGGTTTAAAATTAAGTGAAAATCTTTCTTTGATTGTATGCTTTCAAATGCCTGACTCAACATTTGATTCCCTTGAGGGGCATTTTTGCATGCTCACCCGTCTATAAACTTTTAAAAAAAGTTTGTAAAATTAAATATTTTCTTCTCGTTTGTCCCGACCGTCGGCACAACTCTTTTTTAAGATCGTTACAGAACAGTGTGACCTTTATGTTCCGTTTCTGGAACACGTGTGACATTCTAGTGACATAACAGTTCTACCTCTCTGTTCTATATTGGTTACATTACAGAATTCCATAACTGTTAAATATCCTCACAGTAACAGCATTACAGAACAGTGTGACCTTTGTGTTCCTTTGTTGGAACACGTGTGACATTCTAGTGACATAACAGTTATATCTCTCTGTTCTATATTAGTTACATTACATAATTTCAGAACTGTTTCATATCCTTACAGTAACAGCGTTACAGAACAGTGTGACCTTTATGTTCCTTTCTTGGAACACTTGTGACATTCTAGTGACAGAACAGTTCTATCACTCTGTTGTATATTGGTTACATTACCGAATTCCATATCTGTTACATATCCTCACAGTAACAGCATTACAGAACAGTGTGACCTTTATGTTCCTTTCTTGGAACATGTGTGACATTCTAGAGACATAACAGTTATATCACTCTGTTCTATATTAGTTACATTACCGAATTTCAGAACTGTTACATATCCTTACAGTAACAGCGTCACATAACAGTGTGGCCTTTATGTGCCTTTCTTGGAACACGTGTGACATTTTAGTGACGTAACAGTTTTATCACGATGTTCTATATTGGTTACATGACAGAATTCCATAACTGTTACATATCCTTACAGTAACAGCGTTACATAACAGTGTGACGTTTATGTTCCTTTTTTGGAACACGTGTGACATTCTGGTGACAGAACAATTCTATCACTCTGTTCTATATTGGTTACGTTACAGAATTCCAGTACTGTTACATATCCTCACAGTAACAGCGTTACAGAACAGTGTGACCTTTATGTGCCTTTCTTGGAACACGTGTGACATTCTAGTGACATAAAAGTTCTATCACGCTGTTCTATATTGGTTAAATTCCAGAATTCCAGAACTGTTACGTATCCTTACTGTAACTGCGTTACAGAACAGTGTGACCTTCATGTTCTGTAATTGTTATGGCAGACGATTGTAACAATGTTATGCATAAATGTTCTCTTTTTGTTATGTAACATTTACAGAACGTGTCCGCTGGGTTGGAATCGATGCATTGAATCAATTGCATGAGATCCTTATACTTTTGGACTGTGATGGTATTTCCCTTCAGGTGAAGAGTCGATAATTGAACATTTTTGAAATGTCTCTCAGAAACCGTTCTTTTCGCGATGTCCACCTAATGGATCTTTTCTTCGACGTATATCACGTAAAGAACAAATCGTCTATCTCGATCGAGTTTGGTGGATCTGATTTTGAGCCAGTTGATTTTTTCTTTGTGCACGTCGACCTCTTGATTTTCGATTAGTTGTTCCAACTCCTGTGATGACACAAAGTCTGTGGTTGGCATTTTAGTGACCTCGAATTTTGGATATTTTTTTCGAATTGTTTGATAATGTCTATCCGATGATCTGGGTCATTGATGATCTCATGCAATTTACGCTCCTTCTCAATCAATCCGAAATATCTATCACAGCTATTATAGGTATGCCCAGCTAAAATTAATTCAGTTCGATCAAATCGACGCTGCTTGAAGCCAAGAAGTGCTTCCATAAAAGTGTGACTTTTATGTTTCGATTCTGTAACCCCGCATTAATCGGATTGAAGAATGATATGCTTTGTTGCTTCCGTGATGTGATTTTTCAAATGAATCTTCAAACACGAAACGATCTCTTGTGCTCCTCTTCCAGCAACATTTTCCGACCAGATGTACATATAAGCTATAAGAAAGTGTTGACAATTCTAATGGTTTCCATTTGTTTTGAGGTTTAGTTCTGCCAGCAAATATTTCATCTTTTCAATGTATTTTTAGTATTTTATACAACAAAAATGAAGAGTATGAAATGAAGATTATTATATAAGGATTAAGGGTGTGCGGGTTCCCGACTTTTCGGTTTTGGATCGGGTTCGGGTTTTTTTCAGGTATAGCAAGGAAACCCAAAAATTTCGAGTACCCGAAAAAATCGGGTCACCAGAAAATTATGGAGTCATTTGAAGTTATCGGTTCCCATGTCTGATGAATGTTTCAATCTTTAAATTGAAAGAACAACAATTTTTCAATTTGCAATCATTTTAAAGAAAGATATAATTGATCTTGAGAAGTTAACGCATTTTTAGTTTTCCGAGTAACTCGATTTCACAAGGACTGAAGCTTTTTCGAGAGACCCAAGGTTTTCTAGTATTCCAGATTTGGGTATTGATCGCGGGTATCCGAATACTCTTTGACCTGCTAGTAAAAAATAATTTTTTATGACACATGCATGATTTCCGCACTTTTTGACGCCTATGAAGCGGGGCCTAAAACTCTACTTTTTACTCCCTAGGGACTGACAAGTGACGTCAGAGGTGAATATTGAAATTTATACATCTATGAGCTCGCATTTTACGATTACCAACCCACTCACCGTAAAAACTCTAAGGAAATTTGGTTGCAAATAATAGAATCTTGCGGTTATTTACGGAAATTTACTACATATAGCTGACCAATTTACTGTAAATAACCGAAAATATTCATAAATTCCCGAAAATTTATGGAAATTTTTAAAAATGAGTTTTGGGTAATATACCCAAAAATAATCTTCGATTCATACTCTTCATTTTTGTTGTATAAGATACTAAAAATACATTGAAAGGATTAAATATTTGTTGGCAGAACTAAGATTTTTAAAAAACTGGAAACCATTAGAATGGTCAACACTTTCTTATAGCTTATATGCACATCTGGTCGGAAAATTTGGCCGGAAGCTTCGTGTTTGAAGATTCATTAGAAAAATCACATCACGGAAGCAACAAAGCATATCGTTCATTAATCCGATTAATGCGGGGTTACATAATCGAAACATAAAAGTCAAGCTTTTATTGAAGTAAGTAGAAAAATTAATTAATAGTTTAAATTATTCATAACAAGCGTTCGTCTTACTTTTGTATTCATGTCTGTGAATAAATTGAATTTTACTCAAAGAAAAGTTTTTTTTTTCAATAAACAAGATGACTTAATTTTCAGCAAGGATTTGAAGACTTCGAGTTACAGATTTCGTTTTTGAAACTTAAGACGTTTTAAAGAAAGATCATTAATTCAGGATATACATTTATAATTAACTTATAGATTCTTTTATTCAAAATTTGAACATTGTGGTAAAAGCAAATTTGGTGGGCATGCCAAACATTTGGGAAAAAAATAAAAAAACAACAAATATGATACAAGAACAATAAAGGTAAATAGTCTATTAATAGTCCTTATGAAGTTATCAGATCGGAGTTGTGTTGTGTATCCTTTGTAAAACGATAGAATCTGAGCATGAAATTAGATTATGCATATCTATTATATTGAAATGGAAATGAATAATTCAAATTGTTCTAAAATGTCGTTATGAAACTCTTGACAGAAATTTCTTGTACGAAAAACTGCTGTCTGAAGCAAGAACTTTGTCAATAGTACATTTCGTGCAAATCTAACAGTCCAAACCTTTACTCGTTGAAAAAATGTTTTTTACATTATTCGAATCTAGAAGAAATTCTGTATTTTTTCACATTAAAAAAAGAGTAGTTTCTCTACAAGAATGGTCAAATGATGATGATAAAAGTCAAACAATAGTATTATTACTATTAAAAGTAGTAATATAAAATCATCAAGTTTCAATGATTTTTCTTTATTAATAATATGGACAAAAGATTTGTTTGTTTTGAGCGATAAGTTTTTTTTTAACGTTTGAACTTTTGAAATTGTAGACCGCGACTTTATTTTTATAATTGTAAAAGGTCAATTTTGCGCGTTGAAAATCTATGTGACGTTTTTGCCCGTGAGTTTTGTTTTGCACATTATTGCGCGTCAAATATTTTTTTGACGTTTATGCATGTGATTTTCTGGTTGTACAATTTTGCGCGTTGAAAAACTTTGTGACATTTTTGCCCGTGAGTTTTGTTTGGAACATTTTTACGCGTGGAATATTTTTTTGACATTTTTGCTCCTAACAAAACTATGGGCCGTTTTAGCTCCCGGCGTGTCTTTTTTAGGTATACGAACTCTTGAAAACATTTGGAAAATCAGAGACATCCGCAAGTTATTAAAGATATAAAATTATATTATCCGTTCAAGCTATGCAAGATACGGAAAAATCTTAAGAACCCAAGTTGTTCATCTTAAAAATATCTATGAATTAAAATTATATATTTTTTTCTTTGAATAACAATATTTAATCTTGGTTTTTTACTATTATCGAATATTTAGAAAAAATTTAACATCATAGAAAATAATTTTTTGAAAAAGCATTAGATAATAAATAAAACTACGCATAATATACGAAAGAAAGTTTCAAAATAAAATTATTTACCTTAAAAAGATTTACGAGTTTCCTTCAAACCATTTTCCAATAGGACGCACATTCTTTTTGATTATAAAAAAATATAATTAAAATTGAAAAATTATGAGAATGTGCCCGCGCAGTGGGTAGAATGTCCAAAAGAAGCTACAGAAATATTTTCAGCTAATTTATTTTAAATTTCTTTTTTGCATAAATTTTTACGAAAAGTTGATAAATTTTTTTTTAAGTAAATCATGTAACTTCTTTATAATTATTACCTTATTTCAGTTCATTCACATTGATTTAGTTGATCAATATACACTTCGATTGAATAGGAGTTCATATTTATCACTTTCCTTTAGCAAGCATAACATATGTTCATATAAGTTTTTTTAATAGTTCCTAGGTACAATAAATCCATTATCTCGATTGCATCTTCCCCTGAAAACGTTTCTCAGGGTGCCAACAATATTTTTAAAATGCCTCCGTTTCTGATAAGAAATGCTCTATGAAATAAGAAAACGAACAACACAGTAAAAACAAAGTCTGAAATTTATGCTGGGCTTGTTTTTATTTTTGCCTGAAATTAAGTCGGTAACTTGATTTAATCTTGAAAATAGTATTTAAAAAAGCCCTCCTGAGTCTTAAAACAAAAATAAGTCTTTAATTGGGCTGAATTGTAGTCCATTGGTTTTAAAAACAGATTTAATTGTCTTGTCTTAGGATAAAGACACTTCGAGCTGTAAAGAAAACTGTAATAAAGCTGTTTTTCAGACCTCGAAAGTCTTAAGTTGTGACGTCACACGCGTCTTGCTCTATAAGAAGCCATTTCCATAATTTGCATAAAAAGTTCGTGCGACAAGAGTCGAATGTGAAGTGCAATATCTGTTAATCATACCAGATAATACTTAGTGCACCTTCTTATGTTTATCTTTCTTATTTTGCACCTTCAAGTTTTGATTTTTTACGGTAAGTACCTCTTTACTTTATTTTCTGGTGTTGCAACAAGCAGTCATCCGACCCTTTCATATATTTGTCTTATTTCATAACGATAGTTACTTAAAATCATGAGTATATTGATATATTCTTATTATTATTATTTGAATTTAAATTAGTAAATAAAATTACTATAGCTGAAATGACCCTTAATATATTTATGTATTTTGCCTGCTGAAGTCTAACCGAACCTAACCTCTATATACGTGTATCGTCAGGATAATTTCTTTTTTCATAACGCTTGAGCAATGTACACTTTCCAAAAGATATTATAGAAATACGAGTATATAATTAAGCTCTGTTAACCTCAACATTTTTTCACGTAGGTGCCGACGCAGTTTCTGACGTAGGTTCCATGTCATAGGTTCCGACGTGTTTGGCGACAAAATAAAAAAATTCCATAATTTTAATCAAAATTCAACAATTTTACCAAAAATAATTTTTTTTATTGATTTAGCAGATTTCCATGAAAGTCAGTACGAGGGGGATTTTTGGAGCACAGAACACAAAATTTGGGGTAAAAATGGAAAAATTCAACAATTTTAC
>CAKNWT010207263.1:373-12844 GCA_932066315.1 Andricus coriarius | reverse complement strand
TTTTTTAAATTCTATTTTCTTTATTTTCAACATGCTTGGGGAGTTAAAATATATTAATCAATTAAAAAAAATTTACAGTATATTCAGCTCATAAAGAACTTAAAATTTTTTGATATTAGAAATCGACTGCTGGAAATATATTTTTTTTCGGCCCAACCTATTAAAGAACTTGTATAATAATATAAGAAATAATGTAAGATCATATTATTTTTTCAGGGTGGACATTACCAAACTTACTGTGGTTGTGTAAAGTGCCTTAATGCTTCTCCCTACTATCGCTCCAACTCAACAGAGACGTCGAAGAGAGCCATTCAACCGCCTTCTATTAGTAATCGTCGATTGTTGTATTTTAAAGCTTTTATTTAATTTTATTTATGTGAAATTATTAGCTTTCTCACAATATAGGTAAAGTCTGTTGGATGTACCTTAAATTTATTGGAAAACTTTAATATTTGTGTGAATACTTTTCAATTCAGCGATTTTTTTATATTACATATTCATCGCATCATATTTAAATATTAAATAAACAATAATTCAAAAAAATAGATGTCTTCACCTACTTACTTTCATCCTTTTAAAGATAATTGGTTGAGCCCATAAGGAGCGAAATTTAACTCCTTAATGAACTCAAAATGTCGCTCCAATGGTGTCACTTTTATGACTCCATCCATTGGAGTCACGCAACTCACTCCTAGTTGAACCGACAAGATCGCTCCAATGGTGTCGACATTCACCCCCTTTGGAGCGACCAGTCGCCCTATTTAGAGTGACCAGCCGCTCCAATTCCGAGAGTTACTCTTCGCTCCAACGAAAAGTCACGCTCCAGTCCAAAGGGAGAAGCTCACTTCTAGCTTCAAGTTGGAGCGACGATTAACACCATTGGAGCGACACTTCACTCCAAGAAATTTAGAGAGAAAGGCTTCCATAAGGAAACCTTTTTTTGTCTCGAGTTAGATTTTCGTTGGTCAACTCATTATTACTTTTTTTATGGTGAGCATATTTACCGTCACAAATTACCATTAGCTTATCATGAGAATTGAATAACATTTTGAAGACATCAGTAGTGTAAAAATCAATTAGGTCACGTCGAGATATAGAACTTAATCCACATCATGAGGGTAAAACATATTTTAAAAAGAGTTTATGATAGATGTGGAATGGTCTGAAGTAGGCTGCTCTCGTTCTAATTGCAAAATTACAGCAGCCATTTTGTTACAGTTTCCTGTTCTTAATTTTAATAGAAACTCCCACAAGAGCTTGTGTTACAACGCGAGTCTAAGTGCTTTGCATTGACACATAGTTTTTGTTTTATTCGTAAAAATAACATTAAAAATAAAAAATTACATTCTTGGACAAACCACATAAGCTATGAAAACAATGAATAGACAAAAGATGCTCTTCCAAAAAATAGTAAATGCACATCCCAATTTGTCATCAATAATTTTTTTAATAGGGCGCATAGGTGTTGTTTTATTCTTAAAAAATATAAGACTGAAAATAAACAAACTTAAGTTTTGGAAAAACGACACTAGGGACGAAAAAAATTAGAAATAAAAAGTTGTTCAACCAAAAAATATCTACAAATTTGTTATAAGCTCTTGTTATAAAAATGCATTGAAAATAAAAACATTAACTTTTTGGAAAAAGGACACAAGCTACAATCACATTTTTTATTTGACAAAATTTTTCGCCTAAGTTATATCTACAAATTTGCAACCACCTTACGCTAGGATGCGTAGCTTTGGTATAAAAACAAGACAATGACAATACTTTTGCTTCAATACCAAAGCATGTTATGAATTGTAATAATATAAATTTATTCAAATGACACATTTTTCAGTGTAGCTGAGAATAAAATTAGTGCAAAATAAGGAAATGAAATATTAAAGTTATCATGAAAAATAAAATTTGTACTCTATTTTCTCATATCTGAATAAGCAGCCCCAGACCGAGGTACATAAATAAAAATAATATACATTTGATATAATAGAGTTGAACATAATGTAAAAAAGTTCGCATGTTCGACAGAATCGAGTGCGAAGCACGAGATGCGTGATGAGAATGTGTTCGTTAAAGCCGAAGGAGCTTTAGCAAAAGAGAATTCATAATAGTCCGTCGCTATGTGTACCGAAATTTCGGTACAGATAGCTAGATTTTTTCGGTACAAATAAGGGGAGCTGGAAAAGGGGCTATTTGTACCGAAATTTCGGTACGTATTGTGGGATTTTTTCGGTACGCGTAAACACATCCTTCATAATAACCAAATTACAGTTGTCGATGCTATGACCTTTAATTTAAAAAGGCCTGCGCACAAATGTGGGGGAAATACAAAGACCGAGCGCTTAGCACGAGGTAAATACTTTATCGAGCGCGAAACGCGAGAACCAACAATCGCGCGCGTGTTTCGGAACTACTTTTAAATCTTGTGCCTTGTAACAAATACAACAATATTTGCGCGTTGCCACAGTCCTTTGAACTTGAATACGAATAAGCTCGCAATCTTCCCCTGCTTATGAATTTGTTACGCTTGCTTTGAATTCTGTATCTTTGTCGCTTGATTGCGAAGAATCATCGCTCTCAGAAACTGTTCTTTTACTATCAGAAAATCAATTTCCATCATTCAGTTTTCTGCTTTTGTGAGGAATACAGCTACAGGAACGCAACAAAGAACATCATTGAGGGCGATACTTTTCCCAAAGCAAAGAGAAAAAGCATTTGCTTCATCTGCAGACCCTACTATTTTGTTACGCTTATGTATATGCTTAGTAAACTTGTGTTGCAAGCACACTGTCACCCAATTTCGAACAGAATCGAGTATTTACATCTTAATTAGGTTACATTGAATTTCAATATTTAAAAAAATTATATTTACGCGCTAGCATTTTTTTAATGCGTGCGCGTCATGTGTCGACAGTGGGAGCAAAGCAAGCAGGGGGAGTCGCGATACTTGATAGTGCGATAAATGGGAGGGTACTGTAATAATAACAGCCAAATAACTTTGTGGCCACGATAATTTTTGTTCGAAAAATTGCATTTTTAATTTTGGTCGCAATTGATGCAAAATATCATAAAATAGTAAGTCGTATTTTTTGTAGAAGTTTTTTAAATGAGCAACTTTTCTCTCAGCATTTTATCAAATCTTGCGCTATTTGTAAAGTTAATAAGAAAATTTCGTTAAAAATTAAAAAATCTGCTGATCACAATTAATATGGTTTGGCAGGACATAAAACAGAACATTAAAAATTCAAATACTCAATAACTCAGTGAAAAGTGACTATGTGACTTGGCGTTGTATTGTCTGCCTGATTTGTAATGGATTCGATTTATTATATCGCATCATATCACATCACATTATATTATATATCCATATTGGGTCCTTGGTCAATTATGGGCCCTATGTTAGTTTTAGGCAATATCTCCAAATTTGACCCTTTATCAATTTTGGGCTGTATGAACAATTTTGGCCATGTGCCAAATTTTGGTCACATGTAAACTTTTGGCCCTATTTTGGGCTCTACGTCAATTTTGGGTCCTATGTAAATTTTTGGTCCTCTATCAATTTTGGACCCCGTGTCCATATTAGGTCGTACGACGGACGGATAGACACCCCACCGAAACTAAATGGGTTTCTGCCCGGGGCTACGAAACCCTGAAAATGGGAAAATTAAACTTTCCCACGGAACCAGGCTAGTTACGAAAATGAGATTAAAGACAAAATTATTAGTTTTAGGAAGGTCTAAAAAATTTCTTTTACACGTTTTTTGCGAGGGACAATTGTTTTTGTGTTGTACGTGGAAAATGCCATTATGGAATAGAGAATTCAAATGTATAGCCAAACAACAAAAAATACGATCAAAGTTCCAACAGAAAAGTTTCTCGCCTTAAAAAGACCTACAAAATTGCCTGTAACAATTGTTGGATAGCACCAGGGACCGCCCGGATATAGAAGAGCACGGATATAAAGCATTCTTTGGGGCGCCAAGACTCTGATTTATTAGCAGAAAAAAAACAAGTCCTTGTATAGTTCATTGGGATTTTGGGAGCATGTCAAAAAGTAACTGAAATATATCAATTATAACACATGTTCTGGAAATGTAATCAATAATATTTTTGTGATCTCAAGATTGTCAGAAAATATTTGTAATACAAATGAGTTTTAAAAAATGGTTTAAATTACGAGACACTGAAGCATTTTAACCCTTCACGGTGAGCTCCAAAGATTTGTAGAGGTGTCGTTTGAAGAAAATTTCATTTGGTGGAACGGACCCAATCGAGATCGTAACTTAATGTATCATTTATACTCTTACAAGTTTTCGTCCAGTTAATATATTGGGGAGAGCTGGGGAGATTGGATTTTTTTGCAACCTTATTGGTGTGATATGTATTTTATGTACCCACCATGAAAAATTCAACTTCAAGTGGTTTTTGAGGGCTGCTGAAATTCATTATATAGGACAGGAAATATAACTTGAAGTATTCTGAAGGTGACTTATTAAATTATTTCAAATTTTTATATTTCTTTAGTGTTTTGTCGGGAGGCACTTGGGATTTGTTCAGGCGAAAGTGTGAGGGGGTGCTTTCGGGTTTTTTTTGCTTATTATTATAGGGCTGGAAATATAACTTGTGGTTTTCTAAATGTGAGTTATTTTGTTAGGTCAAATTTCTAACATTTTTGAGGGCTTTGCGTGGAGGGTCTTGGAATTTGTTCAGGTAAAAGTGGTAGGGGTGGTCTGATGGGATTGTTGAAATTTATTATGGGACAGGAAATATAACTTGGAGTATTTTGAAGGTGACTTGTGTGTTTATTTCAAACTTTTTATATTTTTATATTGTTTTTCCGGGAAGAGTAATTCCTCGCTGGCTTCTAACAAAAAAGGTAATCGAAGTATGAGCCGATGCAGAACTAGTTACATTGGCCCATAATTGGTCATTAGTTACAACGGATCCTTTATGCCCCACACGTTTGTTCTTCTCTTACAAATTAAAAAAATTAATTTAAGGAGGTGGGCACCCAGGTACCCCGTTACATCGATGAAGGTGTTTTTTTGGCACACATATAAGAGTTAAGTGCTCAAAATGGTGATTTATATTTTTGATGGAGTCTACTTTGAAATAGACCCCGCTGGTAATGTTTGCAAGTCCACTCGTGGACTTGTAAAATGCTGAGCTGCTCCCCTCATTCGAGGCGCCTGGGTCTTCTTAGCTTGAACTGATCTCGTATCGAAACCTTTGTCACGGTTCTTTGCGAAATTTGCAAGCAATTTTTCCAAGCCCATCTATTTTTTTTAACTATTTTTTTTTACTCCAATTGAAAATCACGACTGATTTTAAAAAATAACAACAACAAATTGACTTTTTTCATACTTTTTTTCGATTTCTCTCAAGAAAGGTTGTTTTAATAAAAAAATAATTTAAACAAAACAAATGTACCTTATAGAGGTCTAAAATTTTGATAAATATAATTTTTCCATACAACCATTAATTAAAAATTAAATCAAGAAAAACATTTTTTTTATTGTCCGGGCAATTTCGACAGAATTATTCAGAACACTTATTTTTGATTCACATCAAATTTTAAACAATTGCTTCTTAAGTAAATAGAAAAAGAATAGGTCCCCAGGATCTGTTATTTTCATTTAATTGATTTTTTAATTTTTCAACTTTTCTGTAGTGAAAAAAATTTTTTTCTGTCATATAAAATGTAATAATGTCCCTTGATCTTTAAATTGAAAATGAAGCTTCGTGGATAACCTAAAAATGCATGCCACAAAAACAATAGAAATTGCCTGTGCGCACGCGTATCACACGCTTTTCTCACGACAACCGTCCATAAAAAATATATTTAGCACTTTTTTACACTTTTTCACCGAACTTCCAATCCCGTATCATGGTTTTGAGCCAAATTTGTTTATATTTTTACATTCTCATTCATGAGAGTGTAATGTAATCGTCCAAATTTTCGATCTCTGGTTTTTAACGGATCTTTACGTTTCGGCACTCACAGATTCCGAAAATCATACAATTTTGTCGGTGTCTGTCTGTCTGTATGTATGGTTACCTGAATGTTGTAGCCACGCTAACATTTGAAGGATTTGTCGAATCGAATCAGCCTTTGATCAACTTTTCAATGGTCAAAAAGTGAAGGTTAGGTTCGTTAACCAGATATTTCCAACTAAAATAAAAAATTTTAGAGCTGTTTTAAAATTTGAAAAACAATTTTTTTTCAAGTTTCAGAAATTTTCGTGCAAGTTTCTTTTAGATATGAGAGAGTCTTGAAAATTATCCTAATGAAATTTTTTATCTCGATAAAACTGTAAAAATAAGTTACATACTTTTCAACATTTTGAAAATTTCAAAAAAAAAAAAATACAAATTTCTGATAGATTAAAAAATATCAATCAAAATTTTTACTAGATATGAAATATACTTCGAAACTATCCTCATAAAATTGTTTGATCCGATCAAAATTCAAAAAGTAAGAACATTTTCAAATTTGGAAACAAAATGTTTGTTTCATTTTGTTAGATGGTTTTTTTTCAAAAACAATCATCTGTATAACCTAGTTGTTGAGCACGAAGCGCGA
Organism: Andricus coriarius; assembly: GCA_932066315.1. NCBI lineage: Eukaryota > Metazoa > Arthropoda > Insecta > Hymenoptera > Cynipidae > Andricus > Andricus coriarius. Next base: position 6,261 of record CAKNWT010207263.1, on the reverse strand, counting down.
GTATCGCAATGAGAATGTAATCGTCATGGCCGTAGGTGCTTTGAGAACCCTCTTTAAAGTCAAATTGAAAAAAATGTTTAATTTCACTTTATGATTGTAGTTTATGAGGGGTTTGAATCACAGTTTTTAATTTGCGCGCTCAAACTGGAAGCATTTTCAGGGCAGCTGAGAATAAAAATTAGTACAAAGTAATGAACAAATATTAAAGTAATCATAAAAAATAACATTTGTATTTCGTTTTGCAATATTAAAATTAGCAGTCCCGGGCAGAGGTACATTAATTAATATAATATACATATATTTTTAAAAGAATTTGTAAGATTATTTTTATTTTGCCGATGTGAAAAATTACTCATTTCTAAAGTGCGCATGTGCGTCCAATCCCTCGAGTCCCAAAATACATGTGTTTGAAGTGCGCATGCGCCATTGTTATTTTTACCCAATCTGCTGAATTGAAGCATTTTGCATATCATTTAGAGGCATGGAAGTCGTCACTCTCGAGATGTGCATTGTAAAAAAATTTTTCCCTGTCTTGTCCCTCATTTTTTTTATTTATTGGCACAAAAAAATTATTCCAAACAGTTTTACGTTAACAGGCAGAAAGAATAAGCCTTTACAATGAAAAACTACTCCTACCAGGATCAAAAATAATTTGTATTTTATTTCCCTTTCATTTTAATTTTCGTTTAGAAATAATTTTACAAATTTGCATTTATAATAGTTTATAGCAATGATCAGAACTAAAACTTCAAACCTTGCTAAATTTCTGACATATTTTCATGGTTGAACTATTAGAAACAATATGCAATATTTATCTGAAACAGAACCTATAATTTTGTAGAAGCAGAATGTTTGAGAACTTCAGAAGCTTCTATTTTTTTAAATACATACATATTTATTATTAGGGAGACCATCCGTCCGGATTTCCCCGGGCATGTTCTCATTTTAGCGCTTGTGTGAGTTGTCCTACAGGATTTTTTTCTTTGTCCGGGTTTTTTCCGGATTTTTCAAATGATAAATTTTTATTTTTCAATCAACTTTTGGACCTTTTTTTGTACAAAATTGTATCATTCAATGCCATCTAACCATCGATATATAGTACTGGACCGCTAGGTACGGCCGTCAGAAGTGGAAAAGTGAATAGAAACAGAGGGAAAGACGAGAAAGTTGCCTGTCTTTTTCTAAGGATGATGATTAATTGGTTCTACTCATCTGCCATCTGCTTTCAAAGAAAAGGATCAATATACCAATCGCCATCCTTAAAAAAGGACAGGTCGACTTTCTCGATTTCCGCTCTCTTTTTCTATTCCCTATTCCACTTCCGATGGCGGTAGCTAGCGGTCCAGTACTATATGTCGATGCCAATATTTTTAACTAATATTGGCCGGATTTCTAATTATATATATATATATACTCTTTTTTCAAACTTTTCTGTCCTACCTTGTCCTCCTTTTTAAATAAATTTTTGTCCTACTTTGTCCTCATTTTTCAAAGCTTTTAGTCCTTCTTTTCAAAAATTAATTATGGTCTCCCTATTTATTATAGTAAACATGGATGGATCAAAAAACAACTAAATTGTAGAAATAAAAAACGCTCTGGCGCCTTAATTTCTAATATATTTTTGTTGATCGATCCTGATAAAATTTTGAGAGATATATGCGGCCCTTAAAAGGGCCATTTTGAAATCATGTTTGAATTAACGATAGAATAAACCTAAGAATGAAAATTTGCGGCCCCGAAAAGGGCCTTATTGAATGCATCAAACAAATGCGCAGTACGAGTATAAGTACACCAAACGACAAATGAATTAGGAATCACAAAAATAAATAAAGTATGAAACTTAACGTGACATTTTGTCAAAACACAAACACATAAATTAAATCCTAGTCTTCTACCTCAACTCCATTAGGCTTTGATGGCCTTGACCTTGGGCATCGTCTTCTTTTTTTCCACCGGCTTCTTCTTTTCCGCCGGCTTCTTTTCTGTCGCCTTCTTTTTCTGAGTCACTTTCTTCTTCTTAGGTGGGTCTTTCGTCTCTTCTGTTTTTTTTTCGAGCTTTTTAATCTCGGCTTTCTCTTCCTTTTTCATTTCGTCCTTCCTGTCCTTCGAAATTTTAAAAGATCCTGAAGCTCCAATGCCAGTCATTTGAACTAGATTTCCTTCCTCTGTCGCTTTTTTCAGGTACTTTTTGATTCTTGGGTAGATAACATCAATGTCCACATCAAAATGCGTGGCCACGTATTTTTTGATCGCCTGAACTGAAGATCCTTTTCGTTCCTTCATTTCCAAGATTGCAGTCTCCACCATTTTTGAAGTAGATGGATGTGTAAATTTTGAAGTCGAGGGTAGATTGTCGGCCATCTTTAAAATAACACCCGATTTGTACTGAATGAAAACAAGAAAGTCACTGATCAAGCGATCGGGCTTTCCCATTCCTGAGCTGTCCCTGTTGAAGCGTAAACACAAGGGAAGGGCGCTAGCAAATCAACATTGATCTTTGCACGTCATCGTCTTCATACCTATTAGACTAATACTTTGATTTTCAGGTCCTGAAAAACTTTTTATCGCCACTGATTTTCTCATTAAATTAAAACTACATAGACATGAAAACGAAGAATAAATTAAGGTTATGTCTAGGTTAAAGTAACCATATTTGAAAGGCTCAAATGCAGGACGCTGACAGTAATATTAGGGGGGGGGGGGGGGGGCCAGATACAATATGCTTACACTGAGAAAGTTTGGAGTCATAAAATAGATTTTATTCCAATATATAACCAGTAGGCGAAAAAATTAAGGATGTCCTAGAGACGTCTTCGGGACATCCCTAAGACGTATTTTGAAACATGTCTTTTGGACATCCTAGGGATGCTCTTAAGACGTCAGTGCGAAATATGTCCCGAGGACGTCCTATGTCTTCAAGACGTCTTTAGGACATTAGACGTCTTACCCAGTGGGCACAAAAATATGAACATCCCCAGAACGTCCTTGGGACGTTCCTAGGACGTCCAATGTCAGTCCAAACAACGTCTCTAAGACGTTTAATGTCCTAAAGATGTCCTAAAGACGTCTTGAAGACATAGGACGTCCTCGGGACATCTTTTGGACTGACATTGGACGTCCTAGGAACGTCCCAAGGACGTTCTTGGGATGTTCATATTTTTGTGCCCACTGGGTATTACTCGCAATGTTGAAATCTCAAATTTAATTTTTCGAGAACCTAGAGAGAAACTCAGAAGCCTCGAAGTAGAAAAAAAAATACTTTTGCGGGATGTGTTGCACAAAATAGTCGTTTACAGGATATTTTGCAGGTCATTTATCTTCGCACGATATATTGTTCAAATGCGGGACTGTCCTCCGAAATACAGAACGAATGGTCACTTTAGTCTAAGTTCACCGAAATTCGGTGAGCGTACTAGTAGACTAGGACATATGCAGGGCCGAATTTAGGGTTGTGGGGGCCCTAGGGCCCCCATGCCAAGCACATATTTTTTGGGTGTCTTTGAAAAATATTCTCGAAAATATTAACATTTTAGACAATAAATAAACAAAGTGAATGTTCGACAATTTTGGTATTGACCAAGTGATCTAAAAAAAATGGTCACTTTACTTTACATTGGCCCCAAAAAAAATGTGGGAGCCCTTTAGCAGGGACAAATAAATATTGTTATTAAATGAGTGTTTAGTGGGGGTCCCCAAATGTGAGGGCCGCGGCCGCTACGGCCCCTAGTACAAATTCGGCCCTGGACATGTGACTTGAGTGATACAAGCATTTTCTTTAAATGTAACCTAGCTAAATTTTAAAGAAGTGTCTACACGCACGGAAAAAATCTGGCTATTTGTAGCGAAATTTTGATACAAATATCCCCTTTTCCAGCTCCCACTATTCGTACAGGAAAACTGCGGCTATGTGTACAGAAATTACGGAATCCGTGGCCAACGCAAAATTTTAACGAGATTCTTGAGCGCTGATTTTTTAATTTTCCTCTTTAAAATTTTTTAGTAAACATCAAAAATGACATTTAAAAGAAATAAACGATCCAGATATTTTGCAACTACTTATATTTATGGCAAACGTAATGAAATGAGTAATGATACGCCTTACAGGTGCATTTTATATTGTATATGTTTCGGGTTTTTAATAATATGGTCGGAGCGTTTTTAAAACTTTTTATCATTTTGGCAGATATTGTTAATTGAAAAAAAAAGAGTTTGTAAAATTGGACCCTATTTTACAAATTTCGATCTCTGCTATATTATCAGACGAGAAAAATACTTGTGTACAAATGTACGCAGAGAGTGTCATAATTAATAAAAATTTCTAAAGATTATATTAATATCAATTTTCATATTGTTTATTGAATAAACAATGTTTAATTGTTCTTATAGACACTAGGAATACTGCGAAATTAAAACAGAAATAAATTAATAAAATGTTTGAAGTATCCTTCAGTTAACCACAAAGTAGCAAAGAGTGTTTTCTGATATTTTTGACAAAGAAAAATTCTCAAATACTAACGGTCATAAAAAATAGTTATTCTCGAAGATTGAAGTCTCCTAATTTGTTCAAACTGTTTCCAATTGTTAAAAAACATTTTAAACCGTGTAAATTCTTTCAGTGAATACTCGACTATATCCGTAAACAAATATAAAAAAATTTGCTATAAAAAATGCAATGAGCAAAAATGCTTCCTGAAGGATTAACACGATTTAGATACTTTTAATTAATTCATAAAATTCTGATCGTAATATATGTAAAATTAATATTTATTTACGACTTGCTACACTCAAAAAAAATTCTAGTTGAATTAACCAGAATTCTAGTTAATTCAACTAGAATAGAGTGTTAAATATGCCCTTACTATAAATTCTTGTTAAAAGTATCAGAATTTTCTGGTTGGCAATTTTCTGGGTAATGTTACCAGAAATTCGGGTAAATTTAACCAGAATTTCTGGTAAGGGTAACCAGAAATCATTACTAGACAGTTTTCTAGTAGCTTAAGGATACAACGTTCTGGTCAACTTAACCAGATATTTTGGTAAACTTAATCAGATGTTCTGGTAAGCCCAACCAGATATTCTGGTAGCCATCGATTTTCGACTATCGAATTCCCATACTTTTCTACATTCATGGACTCTTCCTAACCCCCTCTGAAATTACATGGACTGCATCCCAAAGAAAATAATCCAACGAAAAGTTTCCGATAACAGAGTACAGCAACTATGTTCCGCTTCGCTAAAATTTCATCTCTCTATAATCTATATGTGGATATATTAATAAATGGCGATAGATTTAAGACTCGACGCAAAATCAGCATATTGTTGATGCAGTCTGTTTCTAAAACTATTCGTTAAGACTATTTTGTTTGGGATTTTACATAATATGCACGTAGATCACTTGGTCAATACCAAAATTGTCGAACATTCACTTTGTTTATTTATTGTCTAAAATGTTAATATTTTCGAGAATATTTTTCACACAGAAAAAACTAAAGTTAAATTTTGTTGCATGTAAAATTTTCCGCTGATAAAGTTTACATGCTGTTTGGCGAAAGATTATCCGAGGATGGAATAAAAGCTGTCGTCTGCTACGCCCTTAGCAGCAATGGGAAAACGACAAAGTATGAGTGGATTCGAGATATAAATCAGGGCACCAGATTTGAAACAACTATTCGCTTACTTCAATATTAATTTGAAAATAATAAGACTTAGCCCTTACGAAAAATGAGTACTGGAAAAACCGTGTACTCAAGTGAGTACTGGCATGAGTACACAGATTCAAGTACTAATTTCGCGCTGTAAGTGGTTGCGAGTACTGGTGTGAGTACTGGTGTGAGTACTGGCGTGAGTACTGGTGTGAGTACTGGAATGAGTACTGGTGTGAGTACTGG
>CAKNWT010207230.1:426-27437 GCA_932066315.1 Andricus coriarius | reverse complement strand
ATAACGAGCATACTACCTTGGGTTAAAGTCCTCAGGTTTTCCCAATTGTGCCTCTGCAAGCCCAAAAGGTTGCTTCGACCTTTTTTTACTACTGAATCAACATGTAGTTTCCAGGTTAGTTTAGGGTCAAAAATGACATTACCTTGAGTATAAAAACGTGATTCATTTAACTTACGAATCAAATCATCAACAACGAGTGCTCAAACGGAATGCTGTTATCGCTACATCACATGTTCGTCCTGCTTTTTTAATGCAGGAGGTAAATGCATGAAGTGCGTCAATAGCGCATCTGCCTTTCTGCGAGGCAAACTGGTTACTATGAAGGGATTTGTCCGGTAGGATTTCCTCCTTCATATGAAAATCAACTAACTTTTCTGATTACTTCAACATCAACGAATTTAGGCTAATTGATCTGAATGATTTCGCTTCATAGCATGGACTCTCCCCGGCTTTGATATAAAGATCGCTTTGACCTTCTTCCATGCCATAGGGGTATATCCCATAGCTATGCATGCCCTAAGGATGCTGCACAATGGTCCCATAAAAACATCCAAACCTTCTTGAATCAGCGCCGGGAATATACCATCTTCTCCAGCGGCATTAAATGGGTTGGAACGCTTAGCGACCCATCTAATTTCTGATTTTATCACTATCCGGCTTGCCATCCTTCAATCTTTACCATTCGCCCTATGTTCTGGGCCGTCAGAGGCGTTTGGCCTAATAACTTCTCTCTTCGACTGGTACTCAGTTTCGGACCCACGGAAGTGCACCTGCATAAAGTGTTCAAGAATTTCGCTAGCCGTTTTGTCATGTCTCCTATTGACAAAACCAATGCCCTCAGTTGACATATAGGGGTTTTCTTTAAAGCTCTCTGGAGTTTCGCAGTATCAGGTACACTTTGAATGCCCTGGCAATGGCCTCTCCATGAGTTCATTTGAGCCGATTGTATTTAGTGTATCTTGCTACACTAACTTCATGCAAATCCCAATTTCCAGTTTTCCTGGCTCTATTAAATAGTCTTCTAGTTTCCATTTTGAAGGCCTGAAGTCTATAATTCCGACAAGGAGCATCCTTGTCTGGCTTCCTAATGCAAAGAGGACAACTATCCTCATACGATTTACATTTGGCCCTATTCACTATATTAACAGCAAATCACAGCTGATCAATTGATCTTATCCAGCCAGGAATAGTTTCCAATGAATCTCCAAGATCTTTCCTATACTGATCCCAGTCAGTCGCTCTTGGATTCCTATACCTAATCGGATCGGACTCGTCAGCTGTCAGTGAGAAGCATATATGCCTGTGATCTGATAGGGATATTTCAGGCGACACGTGCCAGTCCCTGAATGCTTCGCTAATGGATATAGAGCACAAGATAAAGTCAATAACCTCATGACATCTAGTTGTCACAAAGTTTAGTGTATTTCCGCGATTTAATATGGTTAAATGGGAATTCAAAAGGTAATCTGAAAGGTGTTCACCCCTGTTGTTGATGTCCTTACTGTTCCATATTGTGTGATACCATTCGTATCACATCCACTGATCAGCGGTCATCCTTTCGAACTGAAGTATTCCACCAAGCGTCTCCACTCCTCTGATGTTAACGCGTCCGGAAAATCGAAAGGCAGATATGCTGAGCACATCACCATGGGCTGACGTTTTCCTCCACTTTGGTACTCGATTTTAATTACTACTAGGTCTTCAGTACAGATACTAGGTAAGCATATATATTCGATATCCCTTCTGACGTAAATTGCCGTAGTAGGGTTTACATCAGTTCTATTGTAAATTATAGAGCCGCATTTCTGGGTTATGCCTTTCACTTTTGCCTTGCAGTACCAAGACTCCTGAATTAGAGCAAAAGCCGTATGTTCCACTGTAAAACGTCTGCTTCAGATTCCCGAAGCAGTTTTGCAGTGGTGAAGATTAATTTGATTAAACTTCAAAACCGAGGATTTTACGTTGTTCATTTAAGAATCAGCGTCATCCATGGGTTGTTGCGAGGGCAGCTGCTCTTCCACTATCCTCGCGGGCTCTTTCGGTTTCGAAAGTATTTTCATCTGGATTGTTCTCAATCCCAGATGCGGTTTACAGTCGACCTTCTCCATGCTTTCGACCACTGAAGGGTCCGAAGTCAAGACGAACTGGGTTACCCTGGCGTCTTACTTGGCATCCATGATTGTCCACTCCTCCACTTTTAACGTCGGGTTCTGGACTGCCAACCTTTTGAGGATAGATGATGGTTCCTCAGAAATTCCAGGTATCCATGCCATCAATTTGGCAAGCTTGGGAAGGTCCTTAAAATAAATAGCTTTGATTCTTGCACTTCCCCGTGGTTTCAAACCGCTTACTGCCTCGACGAGCCATGTCCTAGACATTTCATCTGAGCAGAAGACGGTAAGTAAGTTGTTTTTAAAACTGCATGAGTACTGTATGAGTCACTTGAATCACCAATCTTACCCTCTTAACCTCCCTGTCTTGAGTAGTAGTGCTGCCATCAGAATGGATCATTTTAGGTGTCCCTAGTTGAGGGATTGTTTCGCTTTGCAACCGACGTTGCTGGCGATGGTACCTCCTTCTAGTAGCACTGCTATATTTCTTTTTCTTAGGGCCTTTCTTGGTCCTTTCAGACGGTAATGTTTCGGGCAGTACATTTTTTTCTCTTAAGTAGCTCATTTTAGGGTGCATTATAATAATTCAGGTTTTGTGACCAGGAATATGCCCCGAAACACGGAAATTTTGGTTTTAAAATGTGGAAAATTATGCGCAATACCAAAAAAAAAATCTTCTATGACCAGTAGTCTAAAAGTTACGGTCTTCCGAAAAACCCCGATCAATAAAGAAGTGATTGTTTTAACAAATATATTTCCAAAGCCTATCGAGCGTGCATTTATTTGAATTTTTGTACTGCAATTTCTGTTAGAGACGCTTAGTGTTTAGTCAACATGAATTACTAATCCATTTCAATAATTAAATCAATAATTGTTTAAACAAATATATTTCAGCCTTGAAGAACTATAAATTATATTTTGTACTTTATTTTATGCTGAAGAGGGGAGGGGATATACTCGTTTCCACACCACCCATGAGGTAGAGTACTTAGCGCATTTTTCTCAAGTCGTTTCCCCAGTAGGACTAATCCTACTGGGGAAACTTCAACCCGGCTCTTCCATTTTTACAAGAATTTTGCAAAAAAAAAAATTCTTTTCAGGAAAAGTATTTTTATTTCATAATTTAATTTTCACAGTAACATATTTTGAACTAACGACGATACTTGTAACATGTATCACCTACTACTGACTAATTCTTGCAGCTAAAGGCTCTAGGTCTTGGTCCATACAGTCAGTCTTCCAAATTTACAGAGTGCATACACTGTGGAAATTTCTGTGACATAAAAGTACGTAATCATGCATTGAAAAATATTGAGAACACTGATAAAAACGAGAAATTATTATTAATAATGCATTAAAAATGACAAAAAATGTGCATTCCATAAGTGGCTGAAATATATTGGTCTAAACAATTAGTTATATATTTATATAATAATAGAGAAAGGGTGCACTTTGCAAGGTTACCTGTTATGGGTAGTACATTTTTTTCAACTTACGCAGAATTAGGTTCCCTTTAATTCAACTCCTTAGAACTTTGTCGTGTGACGTCCATGAAGCGAGCTATTTCCCAAAAACACGATTTTTGCATTTTCAGCTAAAAAAGAAGAAAAAACTGGTATTTTTGGAATGTGATTACTCGTGAAATATTTCAGTTATAACAATTTTTTGCTTTTTGTTTTGTTTTTCAATTACAGTTACTTACGTTTACTTTAATTCAACTGTTGACCATTTTTAGATGTGACAATCAGGATCTACGGTACAGGGAAACGAAAAAAATATTTGTTTTTTGGCAAAACATCGACAAAAATCGGGTTTTTTTGGAAGACAGTAACTTCTAGACTACTGGTCATAGAAAATTAAGTTTTTTTTATATTCTTGCGCAGAATTTTACCAAATTTAATTTTGATGAGAACACTTTAAGCTCTTGAATGCACAGGAAAGCAACAATCCACTGATATATTCAATTTTCCACCTTTTTCAACCAAAATTTTGTGTTGCGGGGCAAAATCCCTGTCACAAAACTTGACCCATTATTATGCACCCCAAAATGAACAACTTAAGAGAAAAAAATTCATTGTCCCACACATTACCGTATACACCTCTATTTTTTCGACCAGATGACTGGACTATAATTAAAGTCACATTCCCAGCCGTACCACCCGAGGTGCCAGGAATCCTATAGGCCCCTTGTTGATTCTAAGGTGACTTATCCCCTTCGTTTGTTTCCATCTTCTCAAGAGAAGAAGTATTCATGGGAGCTGTTTTGGGAGTCGAGAGCCACCCGATATTCCCTGCTTAGTCGAATTCACGCTGATACTTCCACCTTACTAACCACGAACTCCTAGCCATTAAGGGTCATCATCGCTGCGGCTTTCAGGTCGTCGCTACCCTCGGGAGTTCTTAGGCCTCCTCACCACGGCCAGGTCCGAATTCACCTTCTCCTTAGTTGAGAAAATTCATTCCACACCGTAAGGAGTACTCGCGTTCACGCGTCCCACAGAGGAGGCGGAATCTCCCATGTCTTTTTAGTCACTTTTACGACACTATAGACCACTTTATTAGCTTATAAACACAGAGCGCCGTAAACCATGTCAGCTTCAAATACATGCCAAGATTCTTTTTAAACACATTTTATTCCCTTAAAAATTCTCTAAATATCCACCGCACATTGTAGACAAAAATTTGATTTTTAATTTGTTTAAAAAACGTATATTTAAATAATTTGTTCAAATAATTTATATACGATAGAACTAATACTCAATCGGGTACGCCAAGCATACGAGATTAAAAACTGGTTGTCTGCAATTTTGTTGAAACTACACTAAGTTGTAGACCTCTAGAAATATGAGTTGTCAACATACAGGGACTCAGCTTTTCGAAATTTAGCTCGCGCACCGTTATTCAGTAACCAAAATTTCTGCTAAGGTTGATCAATTATCATATTTTCGAGTTTCCTGCGCCTGGTTGACGCCCCACGAACTGTTATAGTGTCACTAGTCACCTCGTAGCTCTTATTGTGGCCATTAATAATATTATTATAATATGACTATAGTTATTGAAAGTTTCTAAACATAATTTTAAATCATTTTCAATCCTGAAATTGTGACCAATAATTTAAAATCAGACACTTCGGGAAACCCACTATGCCAAGTTTCATATAAATCAAACGGTATATTGAATTTTGGCGAGCTATCAAAGTTTTCAGTTCCAGAAGTTCAGAAGTCACATGTTCTTTATTTGTTTCGAATGTTTTTATTCGAATTTTGAGATAGTATGTTGAGCAACGAGTGCGAGTTACGCATACCATGTTTTTTTTAAGTGCGTAACAAGGGGACGAGGGGTTCGGGGGGCAGAGCCCCCGGGCAGAAGAAAAGTATCTACTGATTTATAGGTTACGTAGCCATTAAAAATAATACAGACTCGCGATTCTCCGAGTTTCTACTTATTCTATTTAATATCGTGAGATGGCGGCAGCGTGCAGTTACCACAACTTTGGCATGTATAGGTACTACGTTTGCACTAGCTATGCGTAAGAGGAACAACACGGCGCGGCTTATTATTGCTATGGTAACGGGTTGTCGCGTCGTGTTCCTCTTAAGCGTTGTAGCGCAAGCGCAGTACCTCTACATGCTAAGGTTGGGATCACTGGCAGCGTCGGTTGTCGTAAAAATTAATCAAGGACTTCTGAAATAAGTATCTTTACACACTGCGAAAATGACTTCGTGGGGAATTTAGCATTGTGCGGTTGCTAAATAGACGTGCAAAGTAGCACTTCTTACGCACGTATAAAAAAACGTATTTTTTGCTCTCCTGAAAGTATTTTTCCCTGGAACTTACATGGTTCTGCCGTGAAACTCTTCAAAATTATTTTAATGAAATTTATTTAATCTTTCAGAACCTGGGTTTTACGAAAATGGGAAATTTGGCATTCGATTGGAGAATATAGAGCTTATAGTAAAAGCCAACACAAAGTACAATTTTAACAATCGAGGCTACCTTACGTTTGAAACTGTAACATTAGTTCCGATTCAAAGCAGTTTATTGGACACTGATCTACTCAATGACGCAGAGGTAAATTTACACTTCAACATAAGAAAGTCCTAATATGTTTTATCTTTGAAGAGTTACCCGAGGAGTTAATCTTTCTTTAAACCTGGTGTACACTAGAGTGGTTCAAAATAAGTAGGTGTTTGAATTTTCACGGGCGCTAGCAAATATGTATAGCCTAGCCGAAAAAACATACCTATTGTTTTTACAATCATTTTGCAGCCCTTGGAAAGCACACAGTGCTCCTCGAGCATCAATGAGTTCAAGTATAATGGATCTCAAAACTGTTTGGATAGGTTTTTAGGTGACTATTCATAGTTTCCAAAATTACTTTTCGTGGAATTTTAACTGATTTTTTTCTCGAGATATCTCGAAATTACGTTTTGCGAAACTTACTGCGAGTATATCGTCATATACGTTGTTAGGTACTTATTAAAATGTCGAATTTTTTTATTTTTCAAACGCTACCCCCTGAATTTCTTCCGTTTGGTGATCAATGCTATTATAAATTTTATTTTATTTTCAAAAAATTGTTTAAAGGTTCGGCGAAGCCGTTTTAGGTGTGAAAATTAATATTTTAGTTATAGATCTTTTTTAATACACATTTAACTCCTAGAAATTATTTGTTATTTATTGAGGAATGCGTCCCAAATTCTATGAAACAAAAAAGAACATTTTTGAACATATAATCGGGCTTAGAATACGTAAATATGTAATTTCATTACAATTAATGGTCTGAAATGACTCCTAAACATTTTCTCCATGAAATAATATGCACAGGACTTCTTCTACAATATGAAGCGAGTATTTTCCATTACGGATGCATTTAAAAAATATTTATACTGCTGAGAAAAAAAATCTTGAATTTCGAATTACACAAAAAACACACATTAGTAATTGGACTCTTTTGCTTGTATGATTTTCATTCTATTGTAATTTCTAACTGTAGTGTATATTATTTTACTCTAGTACGCGAGGTACCCCTCCTATTCCTATCGATTTCAAGCCTTATTCTCAGCAATTAAAAATTAAATGCAATCTGTACAGAAAAACTTATCGAAACTTATAAAAACGCAGAATTGCACCAAAATTGACATTAACTATCAGCCTCAATCCTTTTTGGGTAAATTAAAGTAATAATACACTTTCGAGTACCATACGAATCTTTCAACTGTAAAAAATAAATATTTTTTTTTGTGGATTTCGAAATACTAGATTTTTTTCTGTCCCCGGTATAAACATCTTTAATATATTTGTTACGGAGAATATTAACGACGGCATCAGCTATGCGGTGAATATCGACTCGGAAGGAGTCAAGGTGTCACGCCATTTCGAGCGCGGATAGTTCTCGGATGGGTGACAATCTGCGACGTACGACCAGGTTGTGTATTCGCTGTGTTTTAACTAATGTCGAGCGGGAGGTTTCACGCCGAGAATGATTGTGTGCATTCGATGTTTGGGGTCGAATGTCTGCCTTCAACTTCGACCTTTGAATAACCGGTTGAACTCGGAAGGTGGTTTTCTGCAGTTTTCCTCTCCCCTGGCCAAACGTCAAGGCAAATCCTAGTACTCCTAATAAACTCAAATGCAGCCGCGGGTTATCATTTGTGTGATTAAATTGATACACTGATAAACCTACCATAGTAAAGAAAAATATTCACGTCTCCATATGCGGTAAAAAAATGGAGTCCTAGCACCTCGAGTAGTACAGCTGGGAAATAGGACTTTAATTAGTAATAGAAACGCGGCTAAAGCTACTGAGAATAGGCCTCTGTTTCTAAGCCAGCCGGGATGCATCAAATGTTCAGTGCGTGATTAGCTACATAACATCAAATAAAAAATTCACTCCAAAAGTTAAGGCACTTGCTCGAAATTTAAGGAAAGCAAATCACAAGCTGTACAAGTGTAAACTGTTGACCATGAAGCAGCACTGGACGCAAAAAATAAGATCTCTTTTAACAGGCAAAGAGAGCCTTGAACGGCGAGTAAAGTGGATTCAGGAAAATTCCACCTTTTCTACTCATCCTTCACGTCCGTTCAATAAAACGTCATGTGCCGTTAGAAAACCGCCTAGTCGAGAAAAGATTTAAGTCTTTTGAGAGCAAGTATATGTAAATACTTATCAGCTAAATGAAGACGCTTCAGATATATCACTCTTTTGTAACTTTTGCGAAAGGCAAAGGTTATAAGGTCCAGAGGAAGAATGCCCACTAATTACTACTGAAGAAGTGAAGAAAGTTATCGCTAGAACTAAGAACTTTTCAGCGCCAGGGCCAGATAAAATCAACAACTTTTGGAGGAAGAAGTTCACTTCTACGCACCAACATCTAGCTCGTATATTTACTACTTTTTTAAACGGAGAACGACCCATCCCGCAGTGGCTAGTGTAAGGACGTATGGTATTAATCCCTAAGACCGGAGATTTGTCAAGTCCAGAGAACTACAAGCGCATAGATTCTGTAAACACCAGCTACAAGCTATGCATTGGCATCCTCAAAGAGAGGATATTAACATCTATCGAGCCGGTATGGCGTGCAATAAATGAACAACGTGGATGGAAGATAGGGCTGGCAGGCTGCAGGAGAACCTGTTAATAGACAGGTGTATTACCCAGGACTCGATCAGGCATGGACGCAAGCTGTCGATGGCTTGGATTGACTACCGTAAGGCATTCAATAACACGAACCATGAGCTACTTATCAAGCTCCTTGAGTGCCTGGAGGTGCATCCCAAAATAGTAAGATGCATAAATGAGCTTATTCTCTTGTGGCGAACAAGATTTGTGATAACGCCTGACAAAAGACAAGTAACTAATAGCTATAACACATCTAAGAGGGGGGTCTTTCAAGAAGACTCTCTAAGCCCGATACTTTTCTGCATCACCCCCTCTGCCTCTATCTATTGTGCTCCGAGGCAAAAGCTCCGGATACTTATGCGGCCCGCCGAACAGAAGAGAATATAGGGTCAACCACCTTTTATACTTGGATGACCTTAAACTGTTTGCATCTTCAAAATAGGACCTTAACATCCTTGTGGCGGCGGTAAATAGGTACTCTAAAGCGATTGGCATGAGCTTCGACTGGACAAGTGTGCCTGCGTCCACCGACACCAATGATGTCTAGAAACTACATAATCGCATGACGATCAGGATGTTAAACTCATAGTCGGAAATACCATTCAACATCTTGGTAATGGAGAAACATATACATATCTTGGAATACCGCAAGCGGAAACCCAAGATGTGCATGTGTTAAAAACGGCCCTTGAAAAAAGGTATCGCCAAATTCTCAGAAAAGTTTGGGCTTCCGAATTTTCTGGGAAGAATAAGACCCAGGCGAACAATATGCTGGCCGTTCCTATACTGCTCTACATGTTTGGTGCAGTAAAATGGAACGTCGATGAGTTGAAGCAACTTGACCGAACCACACGCAAGATGACGACAATCCATCGAAGTCATAATTCTAGATCTTCGGTGCTACTCTTACATCAACATGAAGTCGCCAGTGCTGCGGCGTTTCTATATCATGCCGCAGATAGGGCTACAGAAGAGCTTCTCCTAAGAGAACAAGCTGACAAGCCCCTTCATCGTAAATTCTACGGCATTATACGTAGAGAAGAGCTATCGATGGCTCTGTCCAACATGTTTCTTAAGTCCGCTGGATTGAGATTGGAGACTGAGGGATTTCTTTTTGCCTGACAAGGCGGCGTGAGAGACACCTTAGTTTACCGCGAGCATGCTACAGGTACATAGAGAGACACAACGCAGCTCTAAAAGTTTTATATTACCATCTTAGGCACTTCTATGGTGTTGATCTAATGCCCGTCTTACCATACGCTCAGATACTCGTAACTCGAGCCCGTTATGGAGAATGATCAGTGTAAGATCTACTGGAATTTCGCATTCTTTACCACTCAACGTATCAGTGCTACAAAGCCTCATAATGTCCTCCAAGATCTAAAGACCAAGATAATTTAGGTGATTGAATTCTCGGCATCAGCCGATGGTAATATTGCGGCAAAGGAGGAAGAAAAACGGGCGAAATATCAAGCACTTCTATTCGAGCTGAGTAGACTATACTCAGACTATAATCGGCTGTCTTCGAGGTATGGAAGCTTAATTTCTTAGCCAAGTCAACAAAATCCCGGCTTGCCAGCGTCAGGCTCAGTCCATCGCGAGCTGGATGTAAAAGGCTGTTCTTCAGGGATCACTTCATCTGGTCCATCAACGCTGTTTCTCATAACATTCTACAAAGATTGGTAGCTCTTAAACAGTATCCAGAGGTGAAACTTTCATCTCCAACTGTGCCGTTTGCCGCGTAAGGTCATCCGCAGATAGAGACCGGACTCCAAGGAACAGTGTTGTACGAAGTCTCTTGCGTAAATTTCCCGCTCTTGCTTACCTTCTAAGACAGAAGGAGCAGAAGTGGATGACGTACACGTTCCGGATGCGTCGGGATTGGTTGATGTAAGGAACCATGATTGTAGCTTCCGGAGCATACAACTTCTCACATAATCGCACTGAGAGACCCTATCGCTAATGTGAAGGACATCAGGACTAATTTACACATCTCAGAAGACGGAGCAATGGAGATTAAACAACAGGTTGATTCGGCGTAGAAAAATGACGGCAATGAACATCAGTTAGAGGAAGCCGCGTCACACGATAAAGCAGCGGTAATTGATGTTATTTCCCAACCTGCTGATGACCCAACACCACCACATCCGCCAGAGGTAGGTGGCCTAAGTCAACCAGAGCCAGAAGCAGAAGTTCTGCAACCAAGAAGGCGATTAAAATGGACATACCGTATGAACAGAGAGGTTATGCGCCTTTATTTTTTGACAAAGAAAAATGGGCAAAGTGTAAGGAGAGAACACCATCAAGTCTTCTTACTTAAGTACCCATAACTAGCCACAAGAATAAATGAACAGAATATAGCAGACCGAAAACCCTCTATATCTGTAAACGGAGTTGCTTTCGGCTGTTAAAATAGCTGCCATCAGAATAGAAGTGAAGCAGTAGCTTCCGATTGATGAATTCCTTTGGGAAGATGTGGACAATGAAGACCTGATTGAAGCTGAAGGCATAGTTGCTAGGGATAATGAACAGCAAGTACCGGATCCACTAGAACCACATCCGGACATTATTAACGTTGATGCAAACAGCGAAATCCCAGAAAACTGCAGCACTTTGAAAGGAATTTCGGTCATGCTTTACTAGAGTTTAGAAATGAAGAACCAACACAAAGGCATTCTCTGCCCAAGATGAACATCATAAAGGATATGCTTGCACTATTAGGATACCTGAACAGCTAGGGTTTACAGATGCATTTGAACGCAACACTGACTATGTTAGAGGTGAAAACTCTTGTGCACTGTGCAGCTGTAGCAACCGTTAGAACGTTGAGCCGCAAAACTAGGCCTACAAATACAGTCTTTGTTCAAGCAAGGGATCGAGATCCACCATGGAAGATCAGGTTGGATATGGATGTCAGTAAAGTAAGGTATAAATTGAGTCGATTGACTCAATACAGGAAAGAAGATTCTATAGTGAACTGAGTGTAGAGCAAAATAACCAGCAAGGCACCGGCGTCCCTCAATTGGAAGACATGGCTAACTACTGGTCGGGTATTTGTGGAAAAACTAACATAAGCAATTTGGACACTGCGTGGTTCCAATTAAAGAAAGCAAGTGCAAGCAATAACCCTGAAATAAAGCTGACTAACATCACAGCTTCAGATGTTTCAGCGGTTTTGAAAAGGGCAAGTAACTGTAAAGCTCCAGGTCTGGACATGTTGCACAACTTCTAGTACAAGTACCTGACAAGCGTGCATCCTGCGTTAGCAAGGTGTTTTCAGAAGATCATCAAAACCCCAGATCTGATGCCAGGCTTTATGCTGAAGGGTACTACGTATATGTGGCCTACAAAACCAGATGCTCAAAATCCATCTGAATTTAGACCGATAGCCTGTCTTCCAACAATTTATAATTGCCTTACAGACATCATTGCAGAAAAGGTATATTCTCACTGAAACGAGAATGACATCCTACCAGAAGAACAAAAAGGATATTGCAAAAACTCGCGGGGCAGTAAGGATCTAGTCACAATTGACGCTGTTGCCATGGCATACATTGACTACAACAAGTTTTTTCTTCCGTACAACATGATTATTTTCTTGAAGTCTTAAAAATATTCAAAATCTGCCCGCGCATCATCGACTTTCTCAGTCGTGCTATGATGCTTTGGGGTACAAGAATCAAGTATTTTGATCATGGAGAACCAAGAATAACTAGATTAATACGCATTACGACGGGTATCATCCATGGAGACTCCTTTAGTGCAAGAAGTGATCGATGTCACAAAGCAGTTTTCCAATTATATCCACATGGAGTTCGGACTAGATGAATGCAGAGCAGTGCATTTAACCAGAGGAGAATTAGGGACCGCAGAGCTAGAGAACGCATTCGAGAATGACGTCGAAGCAATAGCTGAGGGCGAATCATATAAATATCTGGGTATTCTCGAATCTGAGGGTATTCAGCATACGATAGTTAAGAAAAGCCTAACGAGTGTCTTCGCTAAAGAATCCTATTGATTCTGAAGAGTTATCTTAACTCGACAAATAAAATCGGGGCTATCAACACCTATGCCATCCCTGTCCTCACTTACTCCATTGGGCTCATCAAATGGTCTAACACCGACCTTGATAGATTAAACAGAACCGTCCACGTAGAAATGAAGAAGCACCGAATGCACCATAGTTATTTGGCGATAGAAAGAAAAGACCCTAAGCGGAAGCGTAACAACCGTGCCGAAAGCTGAATGGCACCTGGGTGAGGTGTCTTACAACAGTGACTGTAAGTTACTGGGCGGCCTACCGAAGTGTGCCGCCTTATCCTTGCATACGAGGCTCTGCAAGCATAGACAAACCCTTTCCCTAGCTGCTCCTGGGAACAACAATGACACGACCAAACCCACTTGCAAATGCGGTTCAAAACGATCGAAAGCGCAAAACATGCAACAATGCGTTTGAAAACAATGCCGATCACCCTAGAGTTCAGGGTGCTGAAAATAATTTGGATGGAGACACGACGATGTACCTGCAAACCCCTCACATTGAGTGGACGAATCGACTCAAGGATGACTTGGCTGGACTGCTACGATGCCTGCATTATTCCTGTTCGCGGAGGCTTCATCGCGCGTATGCACACCCTGTGGTACCAGAAACACCCAGAACTTCATCACGTTTCGCAAACAGTTTTTGTGAAATCAAGCTGCCTACCTCTCAAAAACTGGATATAAACGCAGAGCTCTTCCCCAACTGCTGCAGTAACAAGCCGTATACGAAGAGGAGGAAGTGACGTTAAGACTAATCGCGAAAAGCAGGCACTCCCTGCGAGATGATTGCGATTTCAAGACGAGGAGGAACATTAACATCCAGGTTCCTCCTGAACTCCAAGATCTGGCTGAAATGAAAGTCACCCTTTGTGGATATCTTGGAGGAGTCTGGTCTGTGGATCATTTATTTCTCACTGTATGGTGTTGTTTATGTCTTCAGTGTGTTATTGACTACGTAACATGTGGTAGGCCCTTTACGGAAAGGGTCCAAGAGTTCGCCCAGGTACTGAGGATCTACCATCACGCACTGAGAAATTCAAAGCTGCTGTCAATCAAGCACCACATTGTTGACAAAATATGGGTGTTATCTAGCACAAAAACGAGAATACAGAAGAGGGAGGTGTGGGTCAAGGAGGACCAACAGTTTCTCGCTGACTTATCGCGCCTCTTCAGCGATCTCCCTATTTCTGTCTAAAATTCGTCCTAGCCCGAAGACTTCGAAACTTTTTGGAGACAGGTTTACGAGGTCAAACACAAATTGAAGAAAGAAACTGAGAATATCATCAGCTTCAAGGAGGTTTGCGACAATCTCATAACATCTAAGGTGGAATGTCCATCATTCACTTCCGAACAGGCGAATAAAGCACTGAGGGTGACGAAGAACTTATCCGCTGCAGGACCATAGGGTATCAAGATCTTGTATTGGAAGAAGTTTACTTCTTCACACCAATTTCTGCCCCTCATCTTCACTTTAGATTTAAAGTCGGAGACGATAACTAGGCAGTGGCTATTGTTAGGATGAATTATACTTCTACTGTCTGATCACGATGTATAAGATCTTTACAGCTATCCTGAACGGCAAAATTGTTCGGGGAATGGGACCTGTATGGAAAGAGATGTACGAACATGGCTCGAAAAAAGGTGCATAGAGAGATTGATGACCCTTTGGAAAACCAGATTCACAATCTCATCTGGGAATTATTGTGTGACAATGAACATCGTCACCTTCCAAAGGACCGTCTTTCAAGGCGACACCATGAGCCCTCTCCTCTTTTGCATCACACTTCTGCCACTATCTCTCGAACTACGCAATATTCCTGGGTACTTCTGCGGCGCCACTAATCTTCGCGAGCATAAGGTCACTGATGTATTTTATATGGATGACCTGAAGATCTATGCTTCAAGTGCAGGCCACCTTCAAAGTGCTTTAAGTCTCGTCGAGAGGTACGCAAGAGAGATCGGTATGGACCTGGGATTGGACAAGTGTGCGAAGATTCAACTGAAGCGAGGACGAATTGCTTGCTTTCACGAGGACCCTGAGCTCGTGGGTATGAGTGTTATCATACACCTTGACCTATATGTAGAAGTGCCTGAGAGCCGCATTCAGACATGACATCAGTAAAAAATCTTTATTAAATACTATTCACATGCGGCTAGTAAATTATGCGCCAAGGTGCATAATTAGGGTCTTTACGCGACGAGCGGCAACTATCGCAGGGCGATCGAAGCCGAGGCGAGATAAGTCCTACGAGCATTGTAAGCGATTCGCGTGAATGCACGAATTGTACGCATTGGTGCATATACTATTTTATGTGACGACGGTGCATTTACAAGTTTTTTTGCTACAGCGCAGAGTATCGTAATGTACAACATTACGATACTCTACGCTGTCGCAGAAAAACGCGTTTATGCACCGGAGTCACATAAAATTAAATTGCATACAAGTGGCTTTAAAAAGACGGTATGTTTTTCCCTCATGAACAAATGAAATAATTCCGTCAGTTTTTACTTTGTGTAATCGGGACAAAGTCCATTCGATAGGTGCTATTCTCTACAATTTAAAAAAAATGGTACTTCAAGAAGACGTTCTTTGATTTTCGCATCCACTCTTTCTAGTTGTTCTGTGTAGATGTCTGCGGTAATCGCAGTGTTATCACGAAGAATCTCCCATAAATTGATTCCACGCACGCCCTATCAAACACTGAGCAGTACTTTTTTCGGCTGCAACGGAGTGTTTTAGACCAGTTTTGGCTGTTCCTGATCTTCAACCCACTGTCGCTTTCTTGTATGGTTCCCATAGAGGTGCCATTTCCCATCTCCTGTAACAATATTGTCCAGTCAATAAAAATGACGCTTTCTCGAAAAAAGTTGTATGCGACAGTCTACCCTGCATTGGCAATTGGTATCTGACAAATTATGCGGAACCCACTGATTCAACTTAGAGACTTTTCCAGTGGCATGAAGGGAATTTTAGATGCTTGTCTTAGAGCATCCTAATGTCAATGCAAGAGAGCGTGTCATTTCAAGCGGATTTGCTTCAATAAGAGACCGCAAGAGGTCTAATCCACCTCGGGTGGTCGGCCGGTTCTCGGACGGTCATCGAGGTTGCAATCTCCCTCACGAAATCGTTGAAACCAAAACCGTCATGCCGGCTCGGAAACTGCATTTGGCCCAATCGCATGCACAATATTGCGATATGCATTCGCTGCACTATGGCCTAATTAAAACTAGTAATAAAACGCATGGTGTACGTGTAATTCAAGTTTCGCATTTTTGTAGGTCTTCACCTGAGCGATTCAAATACAGAACTACTGGGGTTGAGTTAGAATCTAACTACTTATATCCGCATTACAGAATGTTCTAGAACATTTATAATTTTCTAGGAAATTCACGTAAAATATCGATAAAGACCTTCTGGACAACCCAATACTACTGCAATTTTAAACATACAAAACTGAAATTTACATCAAGTATGGAATAAGAGCAGTGTGATTTGTTATAAAATTTAAAAGGCAATGCATTGTTATTTTGTTTTTGACCATGATGTCTGATTAATGATAATGATTATAGGAAACGAATTGACGCAGTATATGGTGGCGCAGTGGGGGAATCGTCGGTGCCGATCGGGCGCTCGCGCCAGAATTGAATAGACGCGTTCAAATTGAAAAAAATGTCAAAACCTGAGACCCATTAATTAGATCTTTACCTGCTATACTTCTCTTTGCATGAGAAGATAAATGAAATAGCTTAAAAAGAATATCTGCAGCGCTTTTTCCACATAATAACTTTATTTTTCAAGATTAAAAAAAAACATTAATTTTGTATGGTTATCAGTCAAAATTTTTGGAATTTCATACATGTTTTTCGCTAGGGCAATTTATGAAATGTATATGTTGTAAACAATAAGGTACATTCGTGGACATAGGAATAGGAGGGGACTAGGCATATCGTAGCGGGGTCGAAATAATAAGCGGGGCCGTCCACCGTCTTGGTTTGATAAACCGACATCGATCAATCTCCGCGCCCAAATTAGGAATCATGCGGCTAGTCCCATCCTATTCCTATGTCCGTGGATACATTTTACAATCAATCTAATAAACAATTAATTGTTGGCAAAATTAAAGAAGATAAGTAAAATAGTTGCACAATGCAGGCAGTAGATATAATTTTTTGAGAATTCCTTAACAGATTTACATCAAGCACGGAAAGCTCACCCAAATTAAATAAAAAATATCTTAATACGTCATTTGGTTGCTGAAATATTCAAACAGTTTCAATTTGAACGCGTGAATTCAATTCTGGTGCGAGCAGCCGACCGACAATAGCGTTTCTCACACTCCGCCACGACAGACTGCGCTAATCCTTCACCCATACTCAGTCACCATGATCAACAACAAAATAAGAATGCATTGACACGTAAATTTTACAAATGATAGTACAGCTCTTATTCTATGAATGTATTTTATTTTATCCCTTTTTTAATAACAAATGAGTTTTTGCGAAAACTAATAACCAATTTGGTCGGAAGTCTTGCAAACTTTTTAAAAGTGGCATATTTTCTGAATGTTTGAAAGTTGTTGCTTGATTATTTTGTTTTACGTGCTAACACTATGAAAATCCGAAGTCAAATTTCAGGTATCAATTTATGTGCAAAATTAACTTTCTTCATATTGCGCATGTGGGCCAAAGTGAAAAAGTCCGTGACACAATCGTAGAACTTTTAATAGGAATTTCCTAAAAGGATAAATGTTTTTGGGATTTACGGATGCATAACTACATAATAGAGGAAAAATATAGAGAAGCTTTAAAAAAATGTTGTTGACCTTGAAAATCTAGGTTAAATTTGACATTTTTTGACAAAAATTTGTATTATTTAATACCATGGTCGAGCAGATATTATGTCTAATATGCGATTTATATTTTTACATTCTCATTCATGAGAGTGTAATGTAATCGCCCAAATTTTCGACCTCTGGTTTTCAACGGATCTTTACGTTTTGGCACTCACAGAGTCCGAAAATCATAAAATTCTGTCTGTGTCTGTCTGACTGTATGTCTGTATGTACCTGAATGTTTCAGCCACGCTAACTTTTGAAGGATTTGTCGATTCGAGTCAGCCTTTGATAAACATTTTAAGGGTCCTAAAATGAAGGTTAAGTTCGTTAACCAGATATCTCTAACCAAAATTAAAAATTGTAGAGCATTTTCAAAATTTGGAAAAAATTTTTTTTTCAAGTTTTAGAAATTTTTGTCCAAGTTTCTTTTAGATGGGAGAGATTCTTGAAAATTATCGTAATGACCTTTTTTATTTTGATAAAAAGTCAAAAAGTTATATACTTTTCAACATTTTGAAAATTTCCAAAAAAGACAAAAATTATTTTTCTGATAGATTAAAAAATTTCAATCAAAATTTTTACTAGATATGAAATATATGTCGAAACTATCTTCATAAAATTTTTTGATTCGCTCAAAATTCAAAAAGTAAGAGCATTTTTCAATTTGTGAACAAAATTTTCCGTTTCATTTTGTTTACATGGTTTTATTTTTTAAAAGCAATCGTCTGTATAACCAAGCTGTTGAGCACGAAGCGCGAGTATTGCAATGAGAATGTAATCTTCAAGGTTGTAGGTGCTTTGAGAACCCTCTTCAAAGTCAAATTGAAAAAACATGTTTAATTTCACTTTATGATTGTAGGTTATGAGGTGTTTCAATCACAGTTTTTGATTTGCGCGCCCAAACTGGACGCATTTTCAGGGCAGCTGAGAATAAAAATGAGTGCAAAGTAAGAAGAAAATATTAAAGTCATCATGGAAAATAATAATTGTACATTATTTTGCAAATATCTGAATAAGCAGTACCAGATCGAGGTACAGAAGTAAATATAATATACATTAGATATAATAGTGTTGAACACAATATAGAAAAGTTAACATTTTGGACAAAATCGAGTGAGAGGTATGAGATACGTGATAAGAATGTGTTCGTTAAAGCCGAAGGAGCTTTAACAAAAGAGAATCCACAATCATCAAATTGCAGTTGTTAACGCTCTGTTCTTTGATTTTAAAAGTTCTGCGCACAAATGTGTGTAGAATACAAAGACCGAGCGCGTAGCGCGAGTTGAATACATTATCGAGCGCGAAGCGCGAGATTAATATATTCTCGAGCGCTCAAACTTGCGAGCAGAGCGAGCCGCGCGCGTAGTGCGTAATGAAAATGTGCCCGCGCAGCGAGCATATGTTTTAACACCAGAAGTACCAGGATTTTCTGCCACCTTTGGTTACCACGGGGGGTCAATTGACCCCTACCTGCGTTGGATGTCAAATAATGATTTTAAACAGTTTCTACCGTCAAAAGTTAATGATGGAAGTATGCTATATTCATATTACATCGTTAATATAAGTCAAGAAGAGTGGTGTGTTCTGAAAAAGTATAACAAAGGAGTGAAAATGCGTACCCCAGCGTAGTCCTACCGACTTCGCTTCTGGTGCTACTGCAACAGCAAGCTAAAGCGTTTGGTGCCACTGTGCTCCTCGATCCGAGTTTTCGCCGTAAATTTCAACTTACTGCAAATCGACTGTCCCGAAAAATAAGTCACTAAAAAAGTTTACCGTACACAGAGTGTATCAGCTATATTTTACTTCTCTAGAGTGTCATATCTCTATGTATTTTTAAATGGAGATACGACACGCTAGCGAAGCATAATACAGTTGATACGATCTGTTTTCGAAAAAATTGGTTAGTGACTTATTCTTCGGGACAGTCGAAATGTGGTTATTCGTAGCGCATTACCGAGCATAAATGCAAACTTCAGAAGGCAGTATATCATCTATTTCCTGTTGAATAGAACAGCAGTCATAGTGTTAAGGATTAGAAATATCACCCACACGTCATAGAAGCGATATAAATCAGACATGCTGCGCAGAAGTGAAAAAAAGTAATGAAATACCAGCCAAAACGCTATAGGGGTCAATTGACCCCTGCGGGTAACCGACTATAAAAAGTCAATTTTTTTAAAAGTGCGCATCCAATATTTCCGAAAAAATCGTCAAATACTCCTATTTATAAATAATTAAAATTCACAAAACGCCATCTCGCTGCAAGCATCCGCTGCGGAGATTTACCACTTCAAAAATCGAAAGGGGTCCATTGACCCCTCCCGGTACTTCTATAGTGTTAATAGATTTTGTCATGCCGAATTCAAATTCGGAGTTTAAATAATTTGATGAAATATTTTCACCGAAGTAAATTTGAATATTCGTTGTGTTCAAGGGCTTTTGCGGTCGCTGAATTAGAATTCAAAGTCAAAATGTCAGAATTCAAAATGTCGGATTCAATAGGGCGGACCAAAATTGGAAAGCGAACCGATATGGCTGAAAATTACTGTACGGGGGTTTTTCGAGTTGCTTATTTTGAATCCAAAGTCAGAATGTCAAAATTCAAGATGGAATATCCAATATGGCGGAACACCATTATAAGAATATAACCGATTTTATCAATTATCGTTGTTCGAGGAATTTTTATGTCGCCGATTTCAAATCTAAAGTCTAAATTTAAAAATTCAAAATGGCGGATGGAATATGAAAGAAAGTGATTAAAAATGTTTATATCAAGCAAAGTCTCGATTTCGGAATTCTCATGCTTTTGATATTGATTTTTGTGGCTTGATGAGCTATATCGAAACCCAATGCCATCATCGCATTAGTTCTGAATAATGCAAATCGTACACTTCCGAATTTAAAGCTACGGCATCGCAAAATCGCGCCGAAGAATGATTCAACATATCTTGTAAAGGGACAAAGAAAAAAATGTTTTCAGAAAAGTGTAGGTCTTTTAATATACATGTATTGTCACGGAAAAACAAAAGAAATAATTACCCACAACAACCTTTGTTGTTTATTGTGATTGACACTCATAGGTTCATTACTTAGCACAAGGTCAAAGCGTAATAAAAATTTAAATAAAGAGAGGAAAAATGGCTAATAAAAGCACATCATATAGAACAGCTTCATAATCGATAACTGGTAATTAATAATCGAAATCCTTGGGATAAATGTCAAGTTCAATGTAGGTTTTCAAATGTATAACGTACATTTCCACGTAAACCCGATCATATTGGTTCACCTTGGATCCGTCATTTAAAATATTGTGATATACACTTCAGATTTGAAATCAACGACCTGAAAAACTTTCGAGTAGTACTTTTTAATCAAATCTTTTGTTACATTTTTACTAGTTTGATCGGCTATATTGGATCCGCCACTTTCAAATTAAAAATTTAGACTTTAGATTGGAAATCGGTGACATGAAAATTCCCCGAATAGCGATATTTAATCAAATCGGTTATATTCTTACAATTTTGTTCCGCCATATTGAATCCGCCATTTTGAATTTCGACATTTTGACTTTGAATTTTAATTCAGCGAAGCCAAAAACCCTTCAATACGACGAGTAGTAGTCAAAAGTTCTGCGATTTTGTCACGGACTTTTTCAATTTAGCCCACTGTGGGGCGCCTGGACCTGGGTCATTTGTAGGAAAATAGGAAAAGAATTCGAAATAAAAAAAAAATTCTTAAATCAGCAATCAGCGATTTGTAAGTAATATATTTGGGATCTACGAATTTTTCCGATTCCAGCGACATGTATATCATTAAGCTATTTCCCTTTCGGCGAGCCTCTAGGGGTAAGCGTGACACTACCCGATTCGGGTAGTGTTTTTTAGGTGGATTTTGTAGTAAATGGGCTCACCACACCCACGACCGCCAACAGCAACGCAGTAGTATCAGAACGGTCACCCATCCAAGTACTAACCGCGCCCAACACTGCTTAACTTCAGTGATCTAACGGGAACTGGTGCTTCCAGCGTGGTAAAAAGGTTGATAATTTGAGAAATATTAAATACACAGGCATACAAAAAAAAGTTTTTTTTAGACAAAAAAGCGACCTATATAGCATTGTAGTATTGATCTAGCATAGTTTAAATCCGCATTGATTGGAATTCTCTGCTTACCACTTGTTTTTATTGGAGTTTTAATTTTTAGTTTAGGTCAAATTATCCCAAGTATGTCACCATAAATCGAAAGTCGTTTCTTTTCGCTGTAAAATGTATTTTTTATAGCCTTATAATCGAAAAGATTTCCCCAATTTTTGTTCGCAAACAAAATGTTTTTTGCAAAAGTTACTAACAATGGAATGTTAGAACATGATCAAGATTTTTCTCGTAGACGGTTAAATGGATTTCGACGATTCTTACGGCGAAATTTTTGTTGAAAAAATTGCATTCTAGAAATCTTCCTTTTGAATATAAAAACATTGAATTTGTTTTCAAAAATTACCAATTGTTTATAAACAAATCGTATTTTTGTTCTCTTAAAAGAAGACACTTTTTTGCACATTATTCTACATTTTTTCTGGAGAGAAATACGAAAAGAAATACTAAGTAGTTTCTATTGTTTCACGGGATATAAATTTTTTAGTGCGATGCGCGAGTGCTCAGAGCTTTTTGTGCGCCAGTCTATTTAAAATAAGAGTAATTACTATTCTTTTAAATAAAGTTAAATTTGTTTATAAACAATTGATTTTTTGTTAATAAATTCAATTTCTTATATTTAGAAGAAAAATCTCTAGAATGTACGTTTTTAAACAAAAAAGTTCAACTTATTTATAAACAAATAATATTTTTTTAAGCAAATTTAATGTTTTGATATTCAGAAGAAAGATTTCTGAAATTCACGTGTTTAAAACAAAATTTCAACTTAAGATTCATCAAAATCTGTTTAGCCGTTCACAAGAAAAATGTTTATTATCTTGTAACATTACATTTTCTTTGTTAAAAACTTCTGCAACAAAATTTATTTGAGACCTGGGGAAATCTTTTCGAACATAAGGGCTATTAACAAATTTATTTTACAGCGAAAAAAAAACGACTTTCGCTTTATGGTGGCCTACTGGCGATAGTCGAACCTAATAAATGCAAACTAAAATAAAAAAAAAACTGGTTAGCAGAAAATTCCAATCAATGCAGATTTTGACTATGCTAGATCAATACTACAATGCTATGTAGGTCGCTTTTTTGGCTCCACCATATTTTTTTTTGTGTGTGTTATATTAAATTGAATATTGAGCTGAAGTTATTAAAATTAAACTCCTTCAAATTTTAAACTTTTCCAGGCTAGTAATATGTCATTGGAATCGGAAAAATTCGTAGATGCTGGTTATACCATCTTCAAATGGCTTATGGACAGTGTTTCCCATGTTACCAGTCAAAAGTAACGCGTTAACGTTACCTTTCCTGTCTTAAAATTTGTAACGCATTACCGTTACTTAAAAAAAAAAAAAAATAACACGTTATCGTTACCGAAAAAAAATTAACGCGTTACCTTGGCGTTATGTTTTCTTTTATACAATTTTTAACTGTTTTTATTTTACACTATTATTCATTCCAAATCACAAAATTCGCATTGAATTTCTCTGCTTAAGGAAGGCATGCTATCAGGTTTATTCGGGGCTAAACGATCTTTTCAACCAGGAGAATTTTGTTTGTGAAGATATAGTTTTAGATTTTTTTTGTAAAGGATGAAAGATATCACAAAAGAGCGCGTGGCATTTTTTGCAGAACTTTTTTATATGCGCAAATTTTGTTGTTAAAATTTGTTTGTACGTATCTTTCGTTGTTTCCGAGAAAAATTCGACAATAGGGTCAGAAACTAATTTTTTTTTTTATTTGAGCATATTAAAGTTATTGCGGGAGTGCCTACCGAGGTGGGGAAATGGGATCAGGACGCCGAGAGAATTGGATGAACACATTAAAGAATTCAACGCTTAAAGAAAAAGGGTTTTATTGCCACTTACAGCATGCAGACTGCCAGTCCGTGGCGGAGAGCTGGTAACCCGTGACGAAGGTCGCGTAGGTGGCTGGTAACCTGTGACGAGGGTCGCGTAGTTAGCTGGAAGTCTTCTCTGAAGAAGAGTAGCGTGATCGGAGGTTGATGCTGTCCAGTTCCAGAGTTCCGACGATGATGGTAACGTAGACAGCACGAAACTCTTGGGCGGATTTGGTTATCCGGTAGGCGAACGAGCCAAGACTGAGGTAGCCCGGCGACGGCAACCGTGTCGTTCCGAGCCTCGGGACCCCTCGTGGGGTTCCGCCATGATTGGGGTGCGGCCCAGTACTCTTTTCATGCGGGGTCGCCCCGAGCTTGACTTCTTGTGACTTATACTGTTACACCCCCCCCCCTCCTCCGCGGGGGTTTGGGTGTATGCCTGAAATGTTTTAGAGTTCTTTGTCGAGTTCCTGTATGATTTGGGAGTCTATGTGTATGTCCAGTTCCCAAGTGTGGTTGCTTGTTTTCTTTTCATGGTTAATTTGTCTTATACTAATGTCCATTAAGTTTTGAATTTTCCTGTGAAATTTATTCCCACCCCCATTTTTTGAATGTTTTTCCGTCATCGTTTGGGATTGATTAATTTTGTCTGTATCTGAACGGAATGTCGTTGCAAAATAAGTCATGAGTTATGTATATTTGTATTGGTATCGATTTGTTACAAAATTGGCATTTTAAGGTCTCTATGTTATTGTTTAAGTTATTTCGAAAGGATATGGTGTCTTCATTGATTTTTTGGTTATAGTTATCCTCCATGGTTCCCGGTTCCTGTAACATTTAAAATAAAATAAAAGAAAAGCCAGAAAAAAGATTAAAAGAAAATAAAAGAAAAAAATGGGAGTCATGATTGAGTCAACACAGTAGTTTTCTTATAGATATACTTTTATTTTTGTAACTTAAATTTGTTAGTTTATCAGGTCATGAAACATCTGTTCCTATTTTAAACTTTAGAGAGTAGAAAAAAACAACAGTTTAGGAGAAAATATTGAGATAAAATGAAATTTTAAGTGGGTTCTCCTTTAGTCTTTCTTCTATTTATTTTTCTTTTGTTGCTCGAAGATAAATTTTCTGACTTCTTGGTTCCTTTTTTGTTCAAACGTGCGCCATTCTTCCTCGATGGATCTTTCCTCTTGGAGTCGCTCATTCTCTTCTGTTCTCTTCTTCCTTTCTGTGCTTTTCCGCATCCTCTCTTATTTTGCGGGTCTTCTCCCTTTCATTTTCATTTTCTATCTGTGCTCTGCGTCTTATGGTTCGTTTGATCTCTTCCTTTTTTTATGTGTTCCAGTTGTTCTTCGAATTCTTCGTAGATTCTTCGGCTATGTAGGTAGGCTTTTCTTTCGAAATCTATGCATAATTGATAGATTCTTGGGTCTAGTTCTTGGCTTGTTGGTTCTTTGGTATCCGGCTTTGGTTGTGGTTTCCAGTTTATTTGACCTCCGACGGCACCCTCTTCTTCTTCCTTTGTTTGGTTGTTGTTTAACTGATTTTCTCCGTTTTCTGCGCGAAGTGGTTTTGCTGTTCTTGTTCTGGGTTGCCTCATCATCTCTCGTACGTGACGGTGTGGGTGATAGGTGATCTCTTTTTCTGTGACTCCTTGTCTTCTAAGTTGTATCCACTTTCTAGCTAGACAGTTTTCGGCATGTTTAGCCAGCGTCGTTTCCCAAATGCGGGTTTGGCACAGATTGCACTTTGGTACTTCCATTTTGCTGCAAATAAAAAAATTGTCTGCTGTTTTTCTGTTCTTAATGTCTAGTGAATATTGTTTTTGAGGTTAATTAAGTCAGTTTATATTGTTACCGAAATTGATCCATTGCCATTTTGCCATATTTTGAGTCTGATTATCTTAGCCTAAGTTACCTAGTGTTGCATGTGTCTATTTACCGTTATCTGTACAGGCTTTTTCTAATTTGAAATCGTTTATATTCCATTTACCTATACTTTCACCTTTATGATTTTTTAATTCGTAAATCGTCTGCGAAATTTTCTTTTTAATAACAAAAGGACCTTCATACTGGTCGTACAACTTACCTGCCTTTTCATCCGCTTTGTTAGACAGTTTGGTTACCTTTTTTAGAACCCTATCTCCTATCTTAAATTCTATTAGTCTTCTTCTTAAGTTATAATTATTGGCTTGTCTATTATTTGACTCGTCTAAATTTTTTTGAACTTCCTCTTTAATGATTTGCAACTTTCTCAATCTATCAGTCCATTTGTCAGCGCTCTGAAATTCAATATCGCTATCGTTTTCTATATTTTTCGGAGTGACTGAATTGGTTCTAATTCGCGACCTGAATTCAGGAATGCCGGGGTGAATTGGGTAAACGAGTTTTTGCTAGTATTTATTGCAAACTGCAAATCATCTATGTGTTCGTCCCAGGTGGAATGATCGTTATCTAGATAGGTTTTAATAATTTGCTTAATTGTTCTATTGTAACGTTCGGTTGGGTTGGCTTGGGGGTAATATTTTGGTGTTTTGGTATGTCTGATACCGAATTTTCCTGTTAAATCTCTTGAAGTTTTGTTTACAAATTCCGTGCCATTATCGGTATGGAGAATCCTAGGTGTTCCCCAATGGGAAATGACACGTTTGTGGAATTCCGACTCTATTGTGATCCCGTTAGCTTTTTTTATCGGGATTATCTCTACCCATTTTGTGAATAGATCCACCAAAACTAATAAGTATTGATTCTTTCTCTTTTTTGAAATCGGTAACGGACCCATGATATCTGCAGCAATCATGGTCCATGGTTCTTCCACGATTCTTTTTCCCATTAGCCCTAATTTCGGTTGGTTGCTCGGTTTGGTTCTTTGAAATGTTTTACAATTTTTTACGTATTGGATTATCTCCGAATACATCCCTGGTCAGAAGTAGTACTCGGAAATACTCGCCTGCGTTTTTTTCGGAACCTAAGTGTCCTGCTTGTATCTCATCGTGATTTTCATTTAGAACTTGGTTTCGTAATTTTTTAGGTACGACGAGTTTCCATGGGTTAGAGTCTGGTAAGAGAGTAGATTTTAGTGTGTCAGTTCTGTAAAAATAGAGTTGTGAATCTCTGATTCGCCATTTTTCGTGTTCTTCCGGTCTTTTTGTCACTTTTCTGATTTTAGTAGAGTACCAATCGTCTGTTCTGTCGTTAACGTCTGCTTTTGGTTTCTCTACTGTACAAGCTAACGCGAATGCTATATTTTTTGCTGGTTCTCCTGATCTCGAGAGAGCATCAGGGACGAAATTTGAACTACCTTTACGATATATGAGGGGCTGATAGCAAAAGCGGAGTAAGAAATAGAGTCGGAGCTAAAGCGGGTTGATTATTTCTCAGCGCAAGAACGAATTAGTTCGAGCGCTACGGGCAAAAA